>QGMG01000122.1:0-53220 GCA_007825325.1 Lachnellula cervina | reverse complement strand
TACTATTCTATATTAAAAGGTAAGTAAAGATTATATAGAACCTTATAATTATTATAAGATATAATATGCCCTTATTCTTAGAAGTAGTTATACTTTATATATACTTAGTATATATACTATATATATACAACTATTTAGTATATACTATATAATTTCTTCTTGCCTATTATATACTTAATAAAAGTATAAGTACTTTGCTTTCTATAATAGCCTTCTTAAATTAGTGATCTAAAGTAGTCTAGATTAATATAAAAGAAAAGCTTTAGTATTATATTAGCTATATACTAGAGTTCACTCTTATAGCTTAGGCCACAGCCTATAAAAGTAACCTAAATAGTATTAGTATATATTTAGTATATATTAAGTATATACCTACCTTATTCTAAGTAAACACCTCTATATCCTATAGATAATATATTCTATTATCTTAATAGTTATAATAGTAATTATTACGCTCCTATCTAGTTATAAATGCATAATATATAGCCTCTATTTATATACGTATCTTTTCTATAATAGGAGTAGAAGTATACTCTTTATAAGCATATTACTATAAGTTATTTATTTGCTTTGCCTTTATATTATTATATTTAGAATATTAGTAAATTATATCTAAATAAGTATATTTATAATGCTTAATTCTAGAGTACTTATATACTAAGTGATATGATTACTATTAACTATTACTAAATATATTAAGTTTTATAACCTCTTAGTTTATAAAATATAAAGAAAATTAGATCTAGATAGTATTAGTACTATAGATAAGTTTAGTATATACTAAGTATACCTTAGATATCTACTTCTTTGTAATTTTATAAATATTCTACTTAGAAGCCCTAAGTAGTAAGATAGAATAATTAAAATAAATAAAGTATATAATACTATTAGGGCTTATCTTTAGATAGTAGAGAATATTAATATAATCTAAAACCTTAGTAAAGCTTATTCTCGATTACTTACTACTATTTAAAATATAACTAAACTCTAAGAGTTAATTCTAAATATAATAAGTATATACTAAATATATACTTAGAGTACTTATATATTCTAATCTTATAGAAATTAGAACTAGGTCTCTTAGAGGCTTAGTAGTAGGAACTAGATCTCTTATAGACTTGTTATATAGCTTATAAGAGGAGTTTCTTAGAGGGCTAGACTTATTACTCGAGAAAAATAAATAAGTAGAGATGCTAAGAGCTATATTTAGATTCAAGTAGCTATTAGTATTGCGCTTTATATTAAGCTAAGTATATAGTTAGTATATGCTTAGTATATATAGAGTATAACTTACACTTAGCCTATTTATCCATTTATATATATATCTATCTATATTCTAATCCTAAGTTATAATAATAATAGAGAAGATTATTAGATATAAATAAGTAAAAAGTTCTAGGAACTTATTATTTTATAGGAAAAATAATTATAATAAGAAAAGGGAAGCTATAGAAAAAGAGAGTAAGTAAGGGAGTTAGGCTTTTAATTAGACACGCGCTAAGTATATACTAAGCACGCGCTAAGTGTATATAATAGATTTTTTTTATATATACTATATCTCTCTTATATTATCTCTACTCTTACTAAAGTTTAGCTAGTGTAAAGAATATTATACTAGTTAAGCTTTAGTAGCGCGATTCTTTATACTAGTTGAACTTTAGCGAGATTATACTAGTTGAACTTTTAGTTACACTAGTTTAACTGTAAGCTCTTAGTCCGTTTTTATTAATGGAAGTTGACGCAAGCCACGGCCGCCATCCTTTTGGGCGACTTTACTATAAGGTAGTGAATACACAATTTGGCGGCGGAAGAACTATCGTGGTCATTGACAAAAAGCGGGAATGAAATGAAATGAAAGACAAACGAGGTGGAAATCTTCAGGTACGAAATGTTCAACCTTGCTAATAGTCAAGTGGAGGGCTGCTGTACCACGACGGAGATAATTTTACCCAAAACGCTCAAAACGCTCAACCACCCAAAAATGCTTTTTTTGCTATAACACCGATGTAAAACGAGAAAATCAAGTTGATATTCGTAATCTTGGATTTAATTTGTAGTAACATATACGATTCTCCGAATTTTCTGAGCACCTTTGACTCTATAGCCGTGTTGCATTCTGTGGTATAAGTAGTTGCCCAATCATCAGTGGTCATTTCGCTTCTTTGTTGAGGTAGGATGTACTCCGTAGAATTTTGATGCTGCACCGTGGGGACTGTCATTGTGTGCAGCTAATGATTGGTGTATTATTGGCCTCCAAACATTTTAATCAGCCAGTCAGAGCAGGTATCGTGTACACGGCGAGAGGTGTGCGATGCATTATGTGCGGCATGAACCAAGGGTACGGTATGACCGTCCAATGAGAAGTGGGAAAGAGCAGTCCTGTCAGTACGATCTTTTTAATTCCATTCTACTTCGAAGTAAGAGCCGGGTTGTGTTAACGTGCGTGGCCTCCAATTTCCAAATTGGGAGGCTGAGGCTGGGGGGCGGGGTATCGCAACTTGCAAATGTTCAAACATCCAATCACAAGAGGCTAAACGAAGACTTGCCCAAGTTATATGTTGAGAATTTGCCTTCTATAATGAAGTAGCGGTGAGAACCTTGGCCACCAAATCGTAGACAGCCTGCAAGGGTTCAAACTTCAAACATCCAATCACAAGAGACTAAACGAGTTCCTGACCCAAGGTGTCTCTTGAGAATTTCACTCTGCAAGTTCGCAGAAACCAGTATCTGCCTTCTTTGGCCTCCAAATCCAGGATAGCCTGTTATAAGAAATATAACCTCAACCGCAATCTTAGGCTACAGCCCAGCTACCCACGCCCTGAGGTTGCAGCCAACACGTTCAAAAGAACCCCAAAATAAGCTTTACACAAGATACAGTCAACATGCAATCTACTTCTTATCATGCTGTATTTCGGAGAAATATCCGATAGTTTCGACTGTCCAATGAGAGAACCGCATTTAAGGCTCCCATCCATGTGTAATTCTTGAAAACTGTACTCCGGAAAAGTATATTCTCATAGGATATGGTATGGCCTCAAAGGGGGAGAAGGCTACAGAGCTGATTGGGCTCTAAGGCTGTAAAATGCCCGTCGCCCGAAGAAATACATCAAAAAGGGGCCAAAACGGCTCACACACATGAGGAGTGCAAAAGCCCAGAAGTCTTGGCGAAAGCGCAGATCAGTTGCCACAGCATCTGCAAAGCACATACAGCCAATGGAAAGCGACCAAAACATCGCAATGGAAGAGCAGCTTTCTGGAAATTTGACTGCTTTGGAGGCAGTGCTTGGCCTCCAAAAACCAGAACGCGTAAGCTTGGCTTGGCTTGGCACTCGCCACTCTCTTCACACCAGTTAAATGAGGCTATATACTACGTCTCATAGATCAGTTACTTGGAAGTTCTACACTGAATGTCGGTGCTGGGTTCCTTAGCCTCCAAATTTTGTGGACCGGACCTCAGCTCAGCATGGTCCGCAACTCTCATCGACTCCTGCGGGCAAATTTATCATGACTCCATCTTCCACACAAGAGGGAGGGCGTAGGCAACGCAGCCACCAATTAGAAACGACAGAATGAACCTACTATAGGGCCATCTTCTGGAAATTCGAGTCCATAGACACTCGTATAGCTATCTCGTATAACTGTCCCAGTGGCCTCCAAAACGCACGCTAGGTTCTCTCTCAGGGCTCGCCACTCTATTGACAAAGAGAAAATACGCCCAGTCTATGAATTCACTGCAACCCTTTTACGGGATTCTTTGGCCACTTTCACTCTTGGTGTATATATCTTTTAACCGCTGTATGGACGGTTTCTTGCCTCCAAATTGGAAGCTTCAACCACAATAACATGGCGATCATCGAGGCTACACCCAGCCTCCTCTGCTATTTATTATGCCTCACCAGGTACCCTTGGATACCTTTCGATCCTACCTAGTTTAAGATTCGACTGCCGATGTCATGCTCCCACGACGATGGTCGAAATTATGCAAGCGGACCTACTACATGCGAATATGGTACAGTAAGAGTTCAATTGCTCTCTTGCCCTGCGGCAATTCCCGCTGGATTGGCTTTTGTTTCACTGTATTATCAGATCGGTAGAAGTTTTGTGGGTGTTTTGATTTACTTACTGCTGTTGCTCATGTCGCCGGAGAAGGTCGGGGCGAAAAAATGCTCGGCCACAATTCTCCCAAAGGCAAGGATGCTTCGGGTCCTCGTGACTGAGTTTATGTCGTCTAATCAAATGTTAGATCTAGTAATTTAAGATTTCCTTCGAAGAAAAGCTAGAATACCTCAGACCCTCCGCTCGAGTGAAGATCTAGAATTTATTAGCTTTTAGCGACCCATGGGGCCGCGGAGAGTGTTAACCTTTGTACAAAGGTCGCAATCGTGCACCTTCAATCCTTTCTTCGCCCTACTTACACGGCCTTTAGATGGCATCTTTCCTCGTTCCTTTTGGTCTGTGTAGTCGGGAACGCTTTCTGGGACCTCATCACGTGGAATCGGTATCGGAAGCGGAGGCGATGCCAGTGCTGGAGCTGGAGCTGGAGCTGGAGGCTCAACAAGCGGTGGTTCCGGCGCTTTTCTAGGCTCGAAAGCTGGAGGTGCTTCTTCCTCCAGTGACGGATGATATTTCCGATTGTGTTTTAATAGTCCCGTTTTGCTGGTGAAGCCTCTAGCAAAGAATTCACAATTCGGATCGGCACAACGTAGAGGTTTTGTATGAATCATCTCATGGTTGTCACGGTCTTCAGGCGTTTTGAAGCCGTCTGAGTAACGAGGGCATTCTCGATAGCGACAAATGAACGCCGAATCTAGATATGTCTGCTTGAACGTATACAATTCTTGAGGGTGAGTACCTTCAGGGGGGTTGTTCACAGGGCAGTCCATAAGGGTCCGGACGATATGTTGGTAGCGTTGACTAATATCGCTAAAATGCGTGGGATCACATCGGAGCTCCTCGTCCTTCAGGTCTATTGAGATTTTAGAGCCAAATCAACGGATATCGTATTTTCATCACTTACTTGTCGGTGCTTGGTGACTTGAACTTTCTTGCGACAAGAATTTTTGGAATGTCAAGACGTCTAGACCCATATTTTGAGCCACGGGGGTCGAAGCCAAAGCTTCTAGCTGGGCCTTGATCTTGTCAGCCGAAGTCGTGTCATCCAGCTTTAAATTCCCAGCGCCGATGCCAGGTTCCTGTTTCCAGAATTCTCGAATTTCTCCTAATGGATCGTCCAGTTCTTCATCTTCAACAGGGTCTCCCGCTTTGGCGTATTGAAGAAGATGTTGAAACCAAAATTCATTGGCATAATGATGCAGCCCATGATAGCCTTTGAGAACCCGCAATGCTAGAGCCTGATTCGAAACTGCGGAATCAATGAAGCAGTAACTCGAATTCATATAGTTCAAGCATGATAAGGCAAGTCCATAATGTGCTTCGGAAAAATCTAAAAAAGGACCACTTGTCTCGTGAAGAACATACCTTCATAGCCCAAAGATATTAGTAAATTATCCGTGTGTAGTTGAAGTAAGACCCACTCTTTAGCCGAATAATGAACGAAGTCTATGGTATTCTTCGGGCCTTTCTCGAGGAGAGGCTTGCAGTGTTCCCAAAAGCTATCTACTAGCTTTGTATGTTCGTTGAGAATGGCACCACTCATTTGAAGTGCAACACCGTCTTTGATCTCGTGGACCTTCATGATCCGAAATGAGCAAGCGATCCATTGTAGAATTCGAATAGATTTATCGGAGCTGCGAGATTTGAGATCATCGAGGATCCGTTTATATCTAGATTTAGTGTCAGAGTTTGGCGAGAAGCGGTATATAGCGGCCAGAAGGGGATATCCTCACGCTTTGTCAAGACCCTCTGGGAGAGTGTTAACGGATTCCACAAGTTCCTGTGGGCTATGGCACTCCTCTAGACTTTGCATGATCAAACGCACCCAGAGGAACATACCTGCAGATGTATCAGTGAAGTGTGCATATCGAAATCACTATACTCGCCATCGGCCTTAGCCACAATTTGCCTTTCGATTCGATCAATCAGATCATTGCCAAAATCACCCCGAAAGCCATCGAGTTCTGCATATACGTATAACCCAATGTCTTTTTTGAGGTCAACGTCTTGGTCCCTGAGAGATATAGTAGGTCTGCCATTCAGCCTTTTGTTGATATTTTCACTCTCCCTGTTAGAGAATAATATCCTGCATTGGCCACCGGGCAGTTTAGATAGCGATAAAAACTCATTCAGAATTGTTCTCTGGTCAGAAAGAGGGTACTCGTCCAGACCATCAACGATAATCCGTATGGAGGGAATTGCTTGGACAAGTTTCTCCAGCAATCCTTTTACGCGGGCAGCGCTCGGAGCCAGAGCTTTGTTGGCATAATTCTCAAAAATATAAGGGGCGAAGTCTGGGTTAGCCCTCAAAAGCTGAACTATCACACCCCGCATAAGTTCTCCAAGAAGATGCTTTCCTGTTGTATAACTGTTGCATAGATGGTAAGCAGTCGCGAAACCACTTCCTTCTCGCATTTGGCGGATAATATGGGTGCTTAAGATGGTTTTCCCTGCGCAATATTTAGCAGATATCACAGTGCGAATTTTGAAAGCCGTACCCGCTCCTGGGATCCCTTTCACCCAAAGAATAGCATCGCTATGGGCATCATTTTTCCAAGACTGAAAGAGTGAGTTTCTGAAAACCCATTCACAGGTGCCTTCTTGCCTCTTTTCTGCCAATCGATCGAGTTCATCATGCTGTTCATCGGGCACCTTGAGCCAGGAAATCGAATCGTGGAGGTAATAGTTCTGGGTTTTTCTCTCTTGCTGTTCTAGTTCTTGTTGGGATTTGATCCTCAGCTCACGTGCTTCTACTACATCGATAGTCACAACTTCCCTCATGACAAGGTCACGATGGCGAGCGAAATCCTTGAGGATACCGTTGAATCGAAATTTAAAGGATTTCCACATAGAATCGAAGAATAGGTGAAATGCTAATGGTATCACGTTAGAAATTTCTTACGTCTTGTGGAAAGGATACCGACATCTTCTTGAAAAGAATTTGTACGCTCTGCGATGGAAATCGAGAATATCTGAGTATACAAGGCCGAGTACGACCTGGAAGTTCGGGTCATTGCTGAAGGCTGTCTGGAGCCGACCAAATTGTGGCATAACTTCAGCTATTTGACGGTACGCATCAAGTAGCTTGTCAAATATGCTTGTGTATTGATCTGCGAGCTGTCACTCGCGCCTGTTAGATGGTACACTGATATTGGGTCACGTGAATCTAACTTGAAGCATCAACTTCACCGGAGCCTGCTTTTGTATCAGCGTCGTAAAATAAGACTGGGGATAGCTAAACTGACCCAAATCCAGGGCATGTATGGCGTGCCGTTACATAAGACCTCGATCACTTTGGAATAGTTTTGTAAACCCTTCAGGAAAGGGGCAATGCGACGCATGTTTCGGAGATTGCCTCTGGCCTCGTGAGCCTTTTCAATTTCTTCAGCCGCTGTCCAGACCTCTTCAAAAGAGGTTGTTTGAAAGGCATCCGCATGTGCAGAGCTGACAGAGTCCTTCAGCTTTCGATGGGCGGTCTCAAATATCGAGTTCGGGGTAGTGGTTGGAACCGTCGCCATGTTGCCTTTGAATTTTGAGTGGGAAGGGTGAGCCAAGCGTGTGTTGAGAATTCCAGCAATGTAATTGTGTACTCGGTCAGAGCTACACGCTCTTGAAGCACATGCATATCTATGCTGGTACAAGTAGGCTTTGGTGGTGAGAAGGCTGGCGAAGTGGAACACCTGGGCCTGGGTACGGAGGTAAAGGTGCGGTGCTGGGTGCCTGCGCCTGCATGCACTGCGGAAGACTAAGCCCTTTGAAGTATAAGCGCGACTGTTCCAGGTCATATGTCGCGAGTACCTTGTATTAAAAAGAGAAAAATAGCCACATAATTGTATTATAGCCATCTGCGTTATTATTACTAGTTATGGAAGACTCTGTCTGTAATCAACTTCTATTCACGACAGTCACGTGCGTATACGTTGGAACACCGGTAGGTTACAAAGATGATCGAGTTACAACCTGACGCTAGCATAAGAAGATAAATGCATATATATCGGGGTGTGTAGAGTGAATAGCAAATATAATTGAAAAGTTCTATGGTCGGCATGGTTATGTGGTTAAGCGGCTAAGTCCAGCAAACTAACAGTCTTTCTTCAAAGTTCGAATACCATTACCGAAACATGAACGTTCCCTACTTATGGCTTCAATTCGCCTAAGACAATCTATCTCGCATTTCCTGATTGAACGTTAAATCAGCCAGCTTGTTCATATGATGATAAAAACTTACTTGGAGTCTTTGTCTACTATCCATAGAATAGTCGCGCACGTCAGGGCCAAAGGCCTCACCTGCGATTCCATCCTTAAGCTCTTGCGTTGCTACTACTTTCTATTTCACTGTCAGATATTATGTTTCATCAAGACCAACTCGGGGTATATAAACCTGTTCAAACGAGTTCTCGATCCTGTACCGAATGGTTTTGACCTCTTTCCGTTGTCCCAAGCGATGAATTCTGCATAGAGCTTGCTCTTCCATCATGGGGTTCCATTGGGGCTCGATGAGGTAGGCAACCGATGCTGCAGTTAGATCCAGCCTGTAGTCCTAATTAGTATATTGGGAAGTCGGGTCGAGGAACAGAAGCCGGAATCCATACCCAGCACCACCACAAGTAATAGAGACTAGTATAACTTGGATTGATTCATCTGTTTGGAACTTCTGGATTGCTTCTTCTCGCTTCGCACCTGAATGTCGGCCATCTATGCGAGTATACGATATCGAATTCTGTCGAAGAAGAGATTCGATGAGATCGAGAGTAAACGTCCAGTACGAAAACACAACGCTGAAAGGCCATTAGCTTCTTAATTGCAAGAATTTTGTTCTTAATTACCTTTTTTCTTCCTTGGGAGAATTCTGAAGATCTTTTAATAGTGTTTGAAGCTTCGTAGAAACAAGTTCGGGTTGGACAGCTAGCAGTGAGCCCTCAATCTCTGGTGTAGATATGCTGTCTGGAGTCCAAGAAACCTCAAAACTCTTGCATGGGGAGGTATGCAAGCATGTCGACACTTGCTGCGATCTCGGAGAACTTTTGAAGCAGAAGCCGCATATGAGTGTAAGGCACTTAGTAAGATGAGGCTTGGGAACGTCGGCGTTCTGCCCTCCACCGGCGCCATCTCTGAGTATCTCCAAGCAGACAGAACACTGTGCCTCTGCAGCGTATACCATGGTCTCAAAGGCCTTGTTTGCTCTTGCTTTAGTCCATACTTGTATATCCTGCTCGTTGGGTTCCGATGCCTTAGCAACGGGCCTTTTCGAATGGGCCAGTCCGTGGTTGCAAAGAAGGCGCAACTCATTAAGCCATTGCAACGCATTGAGATATTGACCTGGCTGTAGGGGGTTGGAAGATAGAGCGGTATCCAATTTCTTGATTGTGCTCTCTTTGACCTTGTTATACAGCTCTTGTTCTTCGAAATTGAACTTGAGATTGCGAACGATATCTTGACGCGGGGGTAAATCGATCACACCTTTCGACCGGCAGATGGAAATGGAGTTTACCAACTTCTTCAATCTCGTAGTATCTGGATCCTCGGATTTTAGCCAAGGTTTGATAATTTCTTTGTCAAATATTTTAGGATTCGAAAATGGAGATATTTGCAGAAATTCAAGTAAGCTACCGAAATCGTTGACACGGTTCTGGATGGGAGTTCCTGTAACAGCCCAGCGACTGGTTGCTTTGATCGCATAAGACGCTCGCGCTATCGCAGTCGCTCTATTTCTAATTGTATGGGCTAAATTATTAGCAAATGATGGGGTACAGAGAGAGAATAAACCTGCCTTCGTCCAAGACGACCCGGTGCCAAAAGTAAGAGAAGAGTGTATCTTTTATATTACTTGTATCTAAATGCTTCTTCTGCTCGCCAGCTAGTGTTTCAAAAGTGGTAATGATAATGTCGAACCGGCCGAGAGACAATGTTTTGCCTTTTTGGGATCCGTGGTATCGCATCCACGTCAAAGTATTGGGATGTAAATGCCTATCACCATCAGCATCTGCAATTAGTTTGCTACAAGCATGATCCGCTGGGTCTCACCGCTTTAACTGTGTATCCCACGTTTCGAGGACTTCATTACATTAGCGTCAAAAAGCTCAGAAAGGAGTTCGTTAGACCTACGAGAGTAAGGCACTACCATCAGTGTGGATTTGAGACGTCGGAGGGGTCCTTGCTCGGTATGAATAAGACCGGTCACATTACACCTATTAAGAGCAATGAGAGATATCACTGTTAAGGACTTTCCCAGACCCATTTGATCCGCGAGTAACCCCCCTCTGGAATCTGGCGGCTCGTGACTTTGAGACATCTCAGTGATTGTGTTTGTGTACCTAAATTGGTCAGTATGTATCAAAATAGACTTCTGGTCATTCCCCAGCGTACTCACTTTACGTGGCCAAACTCGTCTATCTCTTTCACCCAGAGGTCCTCCGTCCGTGACTCATCATACAGCCAACCACCTTCGCGGTTCACCATGAAAGTCAACCCTTTCTTCTGATGACTGCTTCAATTAATAACTTGAATTACTTTAGCGAAAGGAGTAGTTCTTACACATATAAAGGTGTAGCGATGACACCCGGAGCTTCGGTCACTTCGAGGTGATCATCAACATTACTTGCCAACGCGGAAAATGAACAATTGGGGGTAACCACTTTAGCGACTTCCGTAGCGGAGTTGTTATCTCGTAGAGTAAATGTCATGACAAGTTCCTTGGCTATGCAAAGTACTTGTGGGTTCTGATACGGGACGTCTCTATCACAAAGTAGCGGGGTCTGTAAGCATATACGACACTTTGTCAAGTACTCCCCAACTGGATCGCATAGTTCTTCTGGGCCGTATATGATGGCATTCATCACATATTGTAGCTCATTGGCTCCAGGTTTTCGAGTTCCTTTTTTGATCACACCTGATCTCTTAGTAGTGGGTCTGCAGTAGATCTGGAACTTGATATCTTGTTCCATGTCGATATTAGAAATAATTTGAGCAATACGGCCGTCCAGTTCACCAAATGCCGAGTCTTTGCCAATCTCATGCAGCTGATCTGGTCTTACAAAAGCTAACGGAATGATGGAAGCGTCCATGATCATCATACCCGAGCGGGCTGCTGCTATCGGAATATCAGTGATCTAAAGACCTTAGTACCAATAGACTAAAGAATCTGTAGTTCAATTTACCATGCCGAAGCAGAGCTCTCTTTTCGGGGACCCGGGATCTGGCGTCGTCTCCTTGCCAAAATTCGCTCCATCACCGCTACTGGTGGCTGCGGGGCCAAGATTGAATGGATTATTCGTTGATGCGTTAAAGCCCCCGAATCCGAACTCTTGTTGCTGCCAGTCAGTCGAACTGGAAGCCTCTGAATATTCTGTGTAGATGTCTTGACAAAATTCCGAACTGAGCTGCGAGGTTTCAAAAGGTAAGGCGGCGCCGGCACTGATGTCCTGCCCGTACGGAGGATCAGTTGTCCAGCCATCTTCCAATGCATTTTGTCCATCATTGCCGCTCGAATAGCGGGCGAAATCGAGTTCCTCAAAATTAAAAAGGCCCAATTCTTCCCCTGTTAGGTATTGGTTTGGTCGGTCGAGGCACTGTCGCTTGGCGGCGGGGAGTTCGTGCTCGTGCCTCTGAGGCTGGTAGAGTCTGTCATCCATAGCTCTAGAATACTATCATATTAATTGAAACTAGGCTTTCGATACGGAGTAAGAATCCCGACGTAAGAATCCTCCTACGCATGTTAATCTCAGCTTGGAAAATTCTGGTCGCGGTCGTAGGTCGGTGGGTGGAAGTTGCGACTCTGCTCTCGAAGAAGCACGCGCTGAGGCTCGACGACCGGTCATGAAATAAATCACGGTGAGAATCAACCCGCACATGCTGCATGGTATTCATGCTGTGAGACACGTTCATGATGCTCAGCCTCAAGAATTCGGGCGTTGAAAGGCTCCGTGCAAGGTTGCGCTGATGCAGGAAGCCCAGCTGGCAAAGCCCTACGGAGTACGGAGCGCTACGCCACTAGAGCGCCTTGCCACGGACTTAACTTCACTACTATCAAGAAGGAAAAGTATACTTCCTCTTAATATATATTATTTTAAAGGGTTTTAAGGAAAAGTCCGTGTTTCTTATATAATCGACATCTGCTAGAAGATATCCATCACAACAAGCTGCGGGGTATAACGCAAAAGCAAAATTTGAGGCTATCTACCCTTAAGGTTCACTTTTATTCAACTGACTTGATCAGCGCATAATTCTTAGTTAGCAGGCGCATCTTCTCTAACAGGCACATTTTCCTTGAATAAAGCGTATTCTACTTGCCCTTCATCCCGACATCTCTTACTTACTCAACAATAGCTTATCACAGGGCAGGTATATCACGTGCGTGAATCACGGGATCCACCCCCCTGAACACATGTAGACTTGAGAACTTTTTTTGAAGTGAGTCACACTAATAGGTTTGACAGCATAGTATATATTAGTCGACTATAATAAAAAGCAGTCTTACCCTAGGCCTTCTTCCCTCCTTAGTTCAAGATTCTTATTCTTAGAGAAGCTTAAAACTAGCATTATCTCTCCAACTTAGCCTAACTTCTGCTACTATAGCTCAAAGCAGTCCTACAAACCTTCTCTACTCCTCGTCTAGTTTCCTCTTTCGTATCAAGTCCTATCTGGTATGAGACTAATGTCGGCAATATGAGTGCTGTAGCATTCGAAATAGAAGAGTTTTTGCGACCAAACAGTCAAGCTAGCGCTCCTTCAGTGCGCGATAAAAGAGTCGTACGGAGAGAGATAAATGTAGAGTTACGAGGGTGACTAGGTAACTTGGTAAATCATATCTTAGTGCACGCAATCTCGAATTGACCATGTCACAGGATTCAACCTCATAAGATTCTCTATTATTTTTTCTTTTCATCCCCGCATTCAACAAGGCATCATAAGTTATCTAATTTCTTACAACTATCCTCAAACTGTGCCCTCCTCGGGGCAATCGGAGCCCCCTCCCAAGCCTCCCCAGCCGGCACCGTCTCCCCCTTCATAACCAGCGACAGACACCCCAGCAGGCCCCCCTCGGCAACCCGACTACCCGGCAGACAAATCGAATACGCCTTGACGCACGCCCTCGCCTCGATATCCACGCGCCCAATCTTCATAACGCGGTCCTCGAACAGGTGCGTCTGCGGGCCCGCCTGGCGGTTAATGACGGCCTCGTCGCCGAAGCTCACCATGTCGTATTCCGTGACATCGCTCGAGAGCAGCGTCGTGCGGGAGCCGACTTGCACGCCCAGGAGCCGGTATGCGCAGGCGAGAAAAGGCGTGCCGGTTAGCATTTCGGTGAGGAGCGGGCCGGCGAGCGTCTCGTAGGTGGAGGTGACGAATTCGGATTTCCAGACGTTGAGGCTCCAGAGTGGATATTCGGCGCAGCGGTAGCGACCGATGAGAATCCATTTGAATAGGACGGTGACGACGAGGGCGGGGAGGGCAAAGACTGCAAGCGGGATGTTAGGTTCGGTCTCTATAGCAATAAATAGGCGCTCGGGGTACTTACAGAAGAAGTAGAATAGTGGTAACAGAACTAACGTCGGTGCGATGCCGATGTATGGGTATGCAGATTCGAACACTTGCAGGCCAAAACCAAGGCCAAAGGTGATAAGGATGCGAGGAACAAGTATGCGCATGCCTTCGATAAAGAGGCGTGCTGCGACCTGCCCCGGGCGGGGAGTGTAGAGAAGATGGTCCGAGAGATTCTCTGTGCCGCGCTGTCGGGCAGGCATCAGGACTGGGGGACTACCAAAACAGCTCTGCCCTTCTTTAAGGGGAATCTCAGGAGCAATAGACATAACGCCGAGCAAAGTGTTCGACGGCAACTCAGTTCCTTGGGGTACCAATGATGCATTGCCAAGAAATGCGCGTCTCTGCAGCTTCGTCTGTTTCAACGTCACCATGTTGCGACGAACTTCTCTGTCGCCAATGACGACGCGGTCAGCAATGAAGGTCTCGTCACCAATTTCCGTGAGCTCAAAGTTGATACCTCGTGCAGTCGAAACTTCAGCCCTGCGTCCAATCTTGACGCCGAGGGAGCGCAGGAAGGGCACGACATAGAGAGTTGCGTAGACGGGGCGAAAAATGACAAGACTCAAATCCATCAACCGGTCGACCAACCACTTGCGGTAGGCAAAAATGGAAGCTGTGCGGTACGAGCATTCCACCAGTTTGCCGAGGACCAGCCACCGCAGCACGAGTAGCTCGACAAAGACGAGGACCATATAGATGATAGCAGCAGGGACAGAAACGATGGCCGTTTGGACATACCACCCAACACCTGGTATTCTGGCGTATTCAAAAAGGAGTATGCTTGGGATCTGAGGGGCGAACACAATGACTGGCAAGATAAAGACGGAGCTGAGTGCCATCACCATTATCATGGCCAGATGGCGTAGTTCACCTGGCCTTGTTGCTCGCATATCCCCTACTTCTGTTGGATACGTTTGAAAACGTGCAGGAGAGCCCGTCCATCGTTCACCAGCAGGCACGTGTGCGCCCTGTGGTAACATACTAATAGGCCCCAGCTCACCTCCTTCAGCAATGCTTGATCCACCCTCGAGGACCGTGTTGCTGCCGACGTGTGCTTGCGAACCAATACTTACAGGCGCGAGGATGAGACGGCCACGCTCAATCCAGCTTGCGGCGAGGATTGTGTCTTTGCCCATTGTAACATCGTCGCCAATAGAGACAAGATCAAACGCGGCGCTGGTATATGTGACACCAATATGGCAGTGGACTCCAACACGGGCTCCCATGGCTCGCATTAAAGCTGGTAAAAGAGGTGTATCGGCGATTGAGACCATGTCTACAAGACGAACAAATTGCTCGGCGAGCCACCAACGGTAGTAGTATAGACCGTAAAGCGGATATTCGCCGGGCCTCGCCTTGCCCAGAGCGATCCATTTACCGGCAACACCGATGAGAGCCCTCATAGGCGGTATCGCAACAAAAGTGAAGTAGGTTATCACGACAGCTATACCGAGATCAAAAGCACGTAGCACTGCGTCAAATACTAGGTATGGCGCCAGAATGGTGACAGCTTCCACGAAGAAAACAAAAAGCAGGGCAGGAACTTGTGCAAAGCTACAAAGCACGTACTTCTGCTGCGAGATAGGCCAATGGTCGTCCATTTGAGCGCTAAGATCCTTGCCCTTTTCAAGGAATGCCTCCTTGCCATCCGAAATTGCCTCCAGGCTAGCCGCAATCTTTTCGGCAGTACGATGAAGATAAATAGCTTGCAGGCCTAGTCGCTTCAATGCCGACCCATCGGGGCTGTCCTTGCGAAGCTTAGATACAAGTAGGGCGGCAAGTAGGCTGTGGCCGCCTAAGTCGTCAAAAAAGTCGCTTGTGGCGGTGATATTATCGGCTTGCGGGAAGATCACAGCCATTGATCCAAGTATGATGCTCAGATCAGAACCATCATTAGGAATACCGTCACCTAGGTTGACTTGTCCATTGGTATGCTCTTCTTTCTGTTGTAAAGCGATATGTGCCGAAGTATCTTGAAGGCCCTTCACATTGATCTTACCACTTGGTAGCCGAGGCATGTCTTTTGCAGAGAGGAAGCAAAACGCTTCAGGTTGCATGTATGCCGGAAGATTGTGGAGTTTGTTGCGGAGCTCTTTGATCTCGATGAGCTCATCGTCCTTGACCACAATATATGCTTCCAGACGATCTGTGCTGGCAGATAAGATGATCGCTGCAGTCTGGACCATTGGATGCGCTGCAATAGCATATTCAATCTCGCCCAGTTCGATACGGAAGCCTCGATGTTTGACTTGGGTGTCGATGCGTCCCAGAAAAACAATATTTAACTTCTTATCTAAACGCACACGGTCTCCCGTACGATAAAGCCGCTCGCCGCTACTTGATGGCAGCGGATGGTCAATGAACTTCTCCATGGTAAGAGCCGGCCGTTGAACGTAGCCTCTGCCTAGGCACTGTCCACCAATGGCAAGTTCTCCCTCCGCACCCTCCCGGAGCGGAATCGGTGACCAGGATTTCGGCGCAACATCGAGGATGGGCAATAATAGAGCGTGATACATGGGTAATGGCTTCCCGATTGTCACAGGCTCATCGGGGAAGAGCTCTTCAAACGTAGCCGTGACAGTCGTTTCGGAAGGGCCATAGGTGTTGAAAATGCGCAAGCCTGGGGACCACAAACGCTTGACGAGGGCCGGCGGCAAGGCTTCTCCGCCTAAGTTGAGGAGACGTACAAGTGGTGGTAGGCGACACTCTTCATCAAGTGAAGTCATAATGTTGATGAGCGTGGGCACAGCATGGACCAGCGTGACGCCGCGCTGGGCCCAAACGCCTCCTGCACCTCCAAGGTTCGTCACGTCTTGACATTCGGAACGGTTGCCAATAGCGAGCTGTGCGCCGCCGGCAATGCTCACCCACCTGTGCAAAGTAAGTTAGCGCCACGTTATTCACTCCAAAATCAGTCTCTTCACTCACACTTCCTCGATGAACATGTCAAAGGCTGCACTGAAACCTTGCCAACAAATGTCGTTGAGCCCCGTCTCTAGAACCGATCGCTCGCTCAAGCAAAATGTGAGAGCGGCACTGTGTGGAATCTCGATTCCTTTGGGCGTGCCGGTGCTGCCAGAGGTGTAGATCAGGTATGCTGCTTGATGTGCACAAGGTCCAGGAAGCTCCTTTGCTACTTCACCTGCATTCTGCGTCTGGCGGGATAACTCTTCGAATGTCACGAGACGGCATCCGGGAACATCTTGGGTCGCTTTGATGGCGGAGTCATGATGAGCAGCATCACAGAGGAGAATATGCGCCCTGCTATCCTCTAAGCACGTGGAGACACGAGCGGCAGGAGCATCGGCGTCAAATGGCAACCAAGTGGCGCCGGAAATCGTGGTTGCTAAAATAGCGAGATGCAAATCGATAGACTTCTCGAACCATATGCCAACTACGGGGCACTCAATGTTCGGGTTTTGGTGTAAAATATGTAGGGAACTTGCAAGCTTGGACGATGTTTCGTATCCTTCCGCGTAGGAGACTTTGGTTAAGCCTGCATCGGGTTGGCTTTGAAATGAGAATAAAGTGGCAGCACCGCGACGTTTAGCCTGCCATCTGAACAGTCCCGGGAGGGTAGTAACATCTTGAATCGTAAGGGAGCCACGAGGCGTATGTTGGGACTGCAAGATGTAGCTGGGTGTAATGTTACAGGGCTGTGCAGCTTCGTTGAAGGAAACCATCTCGAAATTGTTCAGGGCATGCTCCTGAAGAATGAAATACGCATACGAAAATAAGGGCAAACAGCTGAGAAATAGTAATCGGTGAAGCATGGAGCTAAGGGGAAAGCTTTGGGCTCGGTGCCCGGCCAGATATATCGGTTTCCGACATCCTCATCGGATTGTGTGATGGAAGAAATGGTATAGAGGGCTAACTGACTAGCTAGACTCGATGGCGACTTTAGATTTGAGACCAAATAATTTCAGATGTTTGTTAGAAGTGGAAAGACTGCTGTATGTATATCAAATACCAATTTGGGATAATGTACTTAGGAACAGTTTGCGTCACTTGATGGCAAAAGTAGACCTTTTTGGTTGGTAAATTCGCTGTTTTCAACACTCAGTCCGTGAAGCAGCCTTGCTGTAGCGGAGGGAGACTGCTAGAAAAACAAAACGAGGTAATTTCCTAGAAGCTACAAAGAAGAGGTTTGTCTCAATAGCTCATGGATGCTCGCTATCACACCATGTCGGGAGGCTTGAGGCTAGATTACGGTATCGGGAGCCTCACACTAGTCACAGAATAGGCGGGTGCGGGACAGCGCGGGAGAAGAGACGCGATCAAGCTTTCATCCACCTGACGCTAAACTCGAATTGTTCAAGCGAGATTGCCAAGACATATCAGGTGACTCAGGTCTCTCGGAGATTATTACTCGAAGTTGGAAAGACTGAATCTCTCTTTCTCTCCCATGGGCGAGTACTGTGTTTGAGATGTCGACTTCCTCAATGCACTCGGAACGTCACGCCCAAGACAAGGCCACAAAGGCGTATTCACGTCTCGGTCTCGATGGCGTGACCTCGCTAGATGAGGACGCGCCGTAAATACTAAGAAGTATACGCCTAATTACGCCCGCGACTGAATAAGTCTTTCTAGTCGGATCTGGAGCTTGTCTTTGAGGGGTACTATAGGGGTCCAGCTTACGCCTTCCCCTCTTAGCTACGAATGCACCAATGGTCCAATATATTGCGTCAAGTACCCGAGCCTGGCTCATGTACTCTGAGTACCGAGCTCGGAATCCGAGCCTCGGATGCTTCGACGCCGGGAGGCGTTTTGAGGTTAAGTGGCTAGTCAGGGCAATGGAGGAGAGAGCTGACCCTCTAGTATCTTATCTAAGTAGAAGTAAAAGAAGGTTATCCTTCCTCGTTTGATGGTCTAAATTTGACGATTTCTGCGTCATCGAGAACAGATATAAGTTCAATGCTTGTTACCCCTATCTCAATTTTTGGCACAAATTTGATGTGCGTCAGTTTTGCCTCCATTACTATGCTGAGCTTGACAAATCTTCCATCATCGTCATTAATTCTGGACGCACTACTAGAAAGGTTCGTCAAGTCCCATATCATCGGTATCGAACATTTCTCGTATCCATACCAAACATACCTTCGACGCTCATAACCAGCACATCGGGTACAAGTTTACCGGCAGATATCTCACTAATTCCTCGGCAACATCCTCCATCAATGGAAGAAGCACCGCTAGCTCCTGCCAAATGAAGTCCATCGGCGCCAACTCCACAAGCTCTATGGCTTCCCCAGGAACGTTCTCCGGAAGCTCCTATAGGAGATCATTGACTTCCGAAAACCCATCAATTTCCCTCACTACTTCATCGATCTCTACGAGCTCATCGACACAGCCTGATTGACACTCCAGGACAGCTCATCGACTTTACCCCCCACGGGGTTAACTATTAGTCTGTTTGCCGAAAATCGACGATGCGACGAAATCCTGCGGTGGCTCAACGGAGCAGACCGAGTGCGTTCGCAGCATGAACATAATTATGGATGGTCAGCAACCGTTTGTCTCATGATATCTTTGAATGTGGCATTACTGACGTCAATCCAGGCTGTGATGGTGGTTTAGCAAATCCCATAAACTGAAAACACGGCCAGTTTACCTACCACATCGAACCCGTCTTCGACTGCTGGCTACTGCAGCCCACACTTCAAAGCTCACAAATCGGACTCTGGTAAGAGTTTATGAGGCCTTGCCGTACTAATTTACAGCTAAAGACGACGCACAGATCACGAAGATCCTGCCCCCCCGTCCACACTACAAAAGGTCAGAGAACTTGGTGAACTTCGTCGCCCAATGCAAGTCGAGTTCCACTCCATTCTACGCCAATTCTTCGACAACAGTATCGGGAAGTAGCGAAGAATCAGAGGTACAGTTTAATCTGGGAGCTCGGGCGTGGAATCTAGAGGGTAAGGCGGTAGCTCACGTTCTTGAAAAAACAAGGGGGGGTGTATTTTCTGGGTAGACCATACCCCTGCTCTATGGTAGGAAAACTCTCGTTAACAGCTAAACCAAGTGATATATATATATATACAGGCTCGCAACATGACGCGCATTTTCAATTGCTAAAGATTGGTAAACATACCAGTTAGGAACTCATAATTTCCAAGGGCAAAGATCCGCGAAAATAGAGCGGCACCAGGCCAACCAAACCGTGAAATGCGGGCCTACCATAAAATCAACTATATCTCTGATCCCTCTAATACCTAATATGCACCAACAAAAAGATATCCCTACATTAACAGCGCCCTCAATGCTCCCAAGAAGCCCATTACGTGAACCTACCTAGCAGACGGCAACCTCTTGTCCGCCCCCCCCCTGATTCTTTAGCGAGACCCACTCAGTCCACAGACAACTTTTTTCGGAACTCTTGATATCTAACAGCAACAAGAAAATCGACAGTAGACTTTCGATTAATTGACAGCAACTCCCTACAAACAGGACTTCTACATCCAAACCAAGCAACAAAATGCCTCCCTCGCTCAGACCATTAATACCGTAGTTGTTTCCCCGCTCCAGAACGCTGGGGTCACCCTGCTCATTCGAGTTGACCGGAAAGTGGCCAGACCAGTTGGAAATCCCTGGGGGAAGAAAGTGGGTTATCGTAGCTGTAAATTGATATTTGATCTTGTTTGAATCCCATCTGCTGGGGTTGCTATTAGCTTGCCTAGCTGGCTCCCGTGCAAATGCTCATGAAAGCAGCTTTATGACCTAGGTACTTGCGCAACACTTCCACAACAACGCAACTTGAACTGCTGTTTTCTGAAAATTCATATATCCACAGTTTAGATAGATAGAATAGAATAGAAACCGAACTCTCTCTCTCTATGTATATAAAGAAATGGCAGCAAAGCATCATAGTAAAAGTACCTAGTTGCATTTACAAACTTGGGTTTTATCCAGCGAAGTTTTTGATTTAGCTTTGCAAAGCAACGCTAGTGTGTAATTACTAGGGTCGTTTCTGGCAGGAGGTGCATTGCCACCAGGAGCTAGGTCTCAGGAATCGAACCCGATTTACTAGCCACTCCTTTCAAATTTTGTTTTTACAGTCGACTTGGTATAGGTCTTAATCTTTTATAAAGGGGAAGATTGCATGCCTGCCTATATAAGCCTTAAACTACCTCTAATCCTAGAGTCCTGTTTTTTCCTATATATTTCTATTTTACTCTATTTCCTAATTACTATCTCTATCCGGTTCTAGATGGTTAGTACTATCCGCCTTAGGTTTAGGGCTTCCCTCTTCTATACTAGTTTCTCTTTATAGGAACCTAGGGCCACAGATAATACTCAATTTCTATAGTGGTTCCCCCTATCTCTCCTAAAACTCATCTGGATTAATCCATTTCCCTTAGTATCTCTCTAGTATATAGGCTGCCCTATCCCCTAGGACTTGCTGCATTACTATTTCTCTAAAGTTGTTTCTAGCGGTGTCTAGGTCTTATAGTCTATAGTTTAAGCCAAAGAAGTATAAAAGGAAGTCCTTCTATATGCACCACACTGCAGTTTAGTATAGTATCTTCTACCTTTAGTTCTAATGCTTTTTATATAGGCTAAATGCTATTAGAATAACTATCTATTCTATATTTCTAGGGGGCAGGATATAGGTACCCCATCTATTATCCCCTAGCCTTATAAGATAGATTTTTAGCTTATTCTAGACTGCTTTTACAACTGTACACTCGAGCCATATATGCCTCACTATTAGGTCTATTCTATATACTAGATAGATCTGCTATTCCTCTAGGATCTAGCTTAATGACTTCCCTATATATACCCGGTTATAGAGGAATCGCTATATTAGATCTCCGGCTTTTAGGACCCTAAAGTCCTTGTATACCAATATCTAAAGTTGTTTTAGAGTTTTTATAGGCCTATTATACTCTAGAACGCTCTTAGTAGTTTCTTAGTTCTCTTACTATAGTTAGCATTCTTTAGCCTGTCTTTTATTAACTCCTTATATGCTCTCTAAAAACCCTAGGCTTAGGGGCTATTATTCTTGTCTTTAACTTGTTTTCCAAATATAAAGTTGGGCCTAGCTTATTCAGGTCTAGTCCAGTCCTAGAGCTATACTTATAAGAGTGCTTTCCAGCTATTAGGGAGCCTATCAATTATATATTTAATGCTTTTCTTAGCATTAGACTTTTGCATTAGTGTAAGTCCCTTAGGCATCTTAGGTTCAGCTTCTACTAGGTCCTAGATGTCACCTATTACTCTCTTATTATTTTCCTATATTATCTTCCAGATTTTAGAGCCCTATATTCTCGGCCTAGATCCCTGTAACTATGCAATTTGGGGGTGATACTAGAAGTAAGTGTTTAGTACCTCGTGTACATTCTTAGGTTCAATCACTATTTGGTCCATTACTACCCTAACAAGTTTTCTCCATTGGTTTATTAGAAACGCAAATTCTATAGGAATAGTAAATTTTTGGCTTATATGCTATATCCATAGCATATTTATAGCCTCTCTTATAATTAGTATCACAGCTTTTCGCTGCGCGCTATTAATTATTAGTCCTTTTGCAATCTATGCCTATATAAGGCTTAGTTTTTGCATTGCTCTTACTACTGCCCCTATAGCTATAGCTATAATGATTGTGTTTAGATTAAAGCATTCTAACCCCCCCTTTTCCTTCTCTAGGCATGCATAGATATTAGATATCGCTCCTTTAGCATTTTTGCCCTATACTATTATATAGTATTCTTGTTCTATCTTCTTTCTAGTTTTAGCTCCTAGTTCTAGGAATCGAACTATATACTGGACCTTTAATAGTATTAATAAGTTGGCTATAATAACTCTTCCTTTTATAGATAAATAAAGTTTCGTCTATTATAACTGTACTTTCTCAAATTTTTCTATTATATTATTCTAAAACTTTTATACCTATTATTTAATATCCGTTCCTACTAGAATCCCTAGGTGTTTATACAGGTTTATAGGGGATACTATTTTCATCCCACCCACCTATATAGAGTGTGCTGCTCTAATTATAAGTAGGTACAATTTTCTCTAGTTTATAGCTGCTCTAATTGCCTGATAGTAGGTATCTAGTATTTGCAGAAAGGCATTAACCTTAGCTTAGTTTCTTAGTATTACTATTATATTATCTATATACATTATAGTCTTAATCACCTTTATTCCTACTTAGTCCTCTTTTATATTATCGCTTAAGGCTACTACGCATACTATTGCTTTAATTGCAATAATAAATAGGGGGCAGCTTATTAGGTCTCCTTGCTTAACGCTGCTATAGATTATTACCCGCCTGCTTTTATAGCCATTTATAAAGAGGTTAATAAAAGCCCCCTTATATAATGCCTGCATCCAGCCAATAAACTCCTAAGGTATTCCCATTTTTAGTATAGCTTCCTATAGGAATTAGTAGTCCACTTGGTTATAAGCTTTCTCTTAATCAAGGAATAGAATATATATACCCTTTCTAGGTTCTATTTTCTCTTTATACTTTATAACTAAGCCCTATATTGTTCTCACATTATTATTAATTAGTCTCTAGAATAAGAATGCTAATTGCTATTTTCTAATTGCTGGATTTAATGCGCCCACTAGTCTTATTATAAGGATTTTAGTATATAGCTTATAATCCGCTCCTACTAGTAAAAGTGGCTAGTAATTTATAAGTAATAGGTCATCCCCTTTCTTATATAGTAGTGTAAGTACTCCTTTAGTCCATTCTTCTAATAGGCCGAGTGCTTGGATCTCTTTATAGAGTGCTCCTAACACTATAACAATTAGAGGGGTAGTCTCTAGGTCCGGTTCTAATTTTAGGAGCATTTTATATAGCTCGCACAGTAGCCTATTAATCCCAGGTGACTTTCCCGAGGCTGCCTTTTATATAGCTATAGCTACTTCCTATAGCTAAATTTCCTTTATAAGCTTATTTGCCTAATTATTAGTTATCTTACTCTTTAGATATAAAATCATCTCTTCTCTTACAGCTATGCTAGTATGCCTCTTAGCGTATAGCCTATCATAGAACCTGGCCGCTATCTCAAGCACTTCTTTTAGGTCCGTTTTTACTTCCCCAAATTCATTCTTAATCGCTTCTATTACTTGTCCTGTCTCTCTCTTAACTCTTAAATAAAACGCTTTTATAAGCCGTTCTAATTCCATTATAAACTTCGCTAGGGAATTATAAGTGTAATTCTTATATTCCTATTAGTTTAGGCACTCCTTCTTCGCATTAAGTAAGTTGAGCCTATTTTCTAGTGTATAGTCTATAGACCTTCTTGCTCCTCTTAGCTTCTATAGCTTCAGCCTAACTTTACTAACTTTTGTTTATATAGCACATATTATGCTATAGGTAGCATTCTCTTCTTCCTTAGTTATTTTCTCTATAGCCTTCTTAAAACCTTTCTATTCCTCGCGGATATTTATTAAAGAAAGGGTTCTTAGCTTATCTATAATCAGGTTTCTAATCCTTGCTCTTTTTAGAAGCATTAGGTTTAGGCGCCATCTCTCTAGGCCTCTAGGCACCTTAGGAGGGAATCTCATTTTCATTATAACTATTTAATAGTTAATATTTAGTCCTATAGATAGGATATCCCAGCGTTCTAAGCTATTTATCTAGTCTTTCCTCAGATAGATTTAGTCTATTCTTAATGTTCCTATCTATATATTATTGCTTTTAATATAGTAAGTGTATGCCTTAGAGTCTAGATTATATAGCCGCCACCTATTTACCATCTTATTATCTTCTATGCCTAGGGCTATGATTAGTCTTTTAGACGCTTGGATGTCCTTAATATTATTTCCTCTAGATGCTTTTTAGTCTATTCTTTATGCTAGGTTCTAGTCCCCCGCTATAATATTACTACTAAGTGGGTTCCCTAGTTCTTATACCTTCCTAATTGCCTTATTATACTATATTAGTCTTTCTACTCCATTTACAGGTGCATAGACATTTATAACAATTATTTCTCTTTCTCTACACACTACTTTACATATTAGTATCCTCCTATCCTCGTTCTGGTATAGGATATAGTCCTAGTTATTCTCTAGAGTGTGTGCCTACTAGGTTGTTCTATAGTTAATAATAGTAGTAACTCCTTCTTTTCCACCCTTATAGTTTATAGCAATACTTAATACTAGGAATAGGGCTTCGAGCTTAAATGCAACTTCTTTACTAAGATAAGATTCCTAGCATATTATAATGTCTATATTAGCACTCTATATAATGCTATACAAGTTATAAAACCTAACTGAATTGTTTAGTGATTATATATTAATAGATACTATAAATGCACTATCTATTAACTATTTATAGCTATGTTTAGTAGCTATAAAAGCTAGCTAGCT
Source organism: Lachnellula cervina (assembly GCA_007825325.1). NCBI lineage: Eukaryota > Fungi > Ascomycota > Leotiomycetes > Helotiales > Lachnaceae > Lachnellula > Lachnellula cervina. Next base: position 28,239 of record QGMG01000122.1, on the reverse strand, counting down.
AGAGGGGATAGAGGCGTAGGGGATGCTACTATTAGGTTAGTATAGTGTAGTACTCTATAAGAGGACACACTAAGCGGCTGTTTACAGATCTTACACTTAGTTTTCAACAAGTTTATAGCTAAGAACTTATATAAGAACCTATTCTTCTTTCCACCCACTTCTAGAAAGAATACACGCAATTCTAAAATCTTAGAGGTCCGCAAAAACTAGATGACCGCTATAGAACTCTAAGCGCCTCTATAGTATTAAAGCCTAAGCTAGAATTTAAACTTATAGCCTAGGTTTAGCTCCGCTACTCTCTTTCTAATCTCCTTAATTATCACCTCTAAGGGGGTGTTATTAGTCCTTATAGTAATAAAAGTCCTTGCCCTAGAACCTCTATAAAGAGAGCACTAGAATGTCCACTTTCCCGATTTACTATATTAGTAGTGCATTCTATTAAACAGTTAAGTATAATTAGAGGTTATAAACTTTATAATCTAGCTTATCTTATTGTTTTTCTAGGCAAATTAAAGAGGGCTAATGCCTAAGTTTATACCTATTTTGAGAGCATTAATAATGCTGCGGACTATAACCTTTTCTATTCCCGTTCCTCCTTCTTCCTTTATTCTTAACTCTTATAGGAGCCTAATATAGATGTGGTGCCTATCTATATACATTAAAGTACACGTTTTACTGCTAGTATCCACTGCTAATCCCCTTCTTATTTGTCTATTATCTAGTCCTATTCTAGTTCCTAAGGGTCCTATAGCAGTTATTAGCTTGCCTCTACTAGTAGGGGTTAACTTCTTCTTTACAAGCGCAGATTGCGCTGTAGGTCTTATATTTAATTTCTTTTAGGCAGGGCCTGCTAATAGCAACTCTGGCTTATTAGTAATAGTTAGGCCCCGCCCCCTCTTATATGCTGCCCGAGTTTTATTCTTAGGCGTAAACATTCCAAGTCTAGTTAGGGAGGCATATTATCTTATCTATAGTTAGAGTCGGTTCTGCCTAGGTGATTAGGTGATCTTAGGCTCTAGTTGCCTTCTCTCTTATTGTTCTAGCAATTCCTCAAGTTCGAGGGCCACTGCTATATCTTTATTAAGCTTCTTCTGCTCTGCTCTCGCCGCTGCCTTTTAGGCTTAGTGTCGGGTATATGCTAGGAGGTCCTTGTTCGGGTTTAGTTTATCCGGGTCGAGCATATTGGTATTAGTTTAGGCTAGTGCCCTTATCTATCCACTATCTCCCTTAGGTTCCAGGGCCTTTCCCTTTCCCTTATCCTTTTTGCTAGCCTTACGGCTATCTTTCTTTAGTAGAGCTGCAGTCTCTATATGCTCTATTATAACTAATGCGGGAACCTTTAGCTCTTTAGTCGTTTTCTTCTTATTTTCGGCTTGTTAGTGCTTATAAGCCTCTTTTGCCTCTTTTTTGTCTGCTAGATCTTTAGTGTTAGCAGCCTAGTTAAACTTTTTAGGTGTAGATAGTAAGAGTGTTCTACTTCTTTTTCCACTAGTGCTAGGAGCACTAGCAGGGGAAGCTTCGGCTCCTGCTTTAGTATTATTAGATCTACTAGTATACGTCTTATATAGTTGCTTGTCTAGCAGCTCTTTATTTATTAGATCCTCCAGCTAGTTACTAGGTCTCTGCCTACTAGCTAAGTCTCTAAGAGGAACTCCTTTATAAATGTTGCCTGAGCCGTTCTTTAAATCGAAAGTCATTTTAATAGTATAAGCATTAGATAGGTCTATATTCAAATTTCGGTATGTCTTATTCATATTTGTTAGGGGATATAAGTCTTATTAATGTCCCCCTAAATAGAGAACAAGATAAGGAGTTTTAGGGGCTATTAATTAAGCAACCGCATTATTAGGGTGGCAATAAAAACTCTTCACTGACTAGTAGTAAGAAGCTATTACCATTCTCGACATATTAAATCTTAGCCCTAACACAACCTTAGAGATACCTACTCTAAAACTATAAGTATTCATAGTGCCTTGTTTAATCATTTTATACTACAATTAGAAGTTAACTCTCTACTACCAGCTGCCCTAGTGGTCTAATTAAGGCGTAAGCCCGCATTATATCCGCATCAAGGCATTAAACATATACAAGAGAGTGCAGAATGGCGGTCTACACTCCTAGGAGAGGCCAATCGAATCAGTAATAGCATCTGCACAAGGAAAACAGACCTGTCCAAGTGCTTTAGCACTTCATTAACCCGTAACGCCTCCTCCCCGGGACAAACTTGGGTTTTATCTATCACCAGTACAGTGAATATCACACCACAACCCCCCGGCCCAGTCCGCTCCACGCGCACCCGACCCCGAAAATGCGTATATATCCACCCATTATCACGCTAAAGACGTTCCAGCTCTTGCGCACTTCGCACCCAAATCATCGATGTTGCCAACACACAATTTGGCTCCTGCTACGCGCACCTTTCAAGAGGTGAACTCTCATAACCCCGTTTAACAATACACATTGGATTTAAAGTAGATTCAAGGTCGAGAATATAATTTACTTCCTCACCTCAACTTCCAGCAACGACTAAATGAATGGAAAAATTAACAGCAGAATAATCTTGACAGCAAAGCAAACATTCTCACCATTTCTTCAAGTCCTACATATCTTTCCTTCAGCTTAACATAGCACGTTTGATACGCAATCAAAAAAGTGCTTCAGACAGTAGATAAGATTGAAGCCACGAAACAAAATACTGCTCACATCGACCAATGCCATCATGCATTTGACTTTTCCATTACATCCATGAACGAATGACTGAATGAACGAACGAACGATAAAATTGACAGCAAAATATGCAGTACCGTAAATTCAAGACGGGCTGGGCTGGGCTGGCCAATATGTGAGGTTGGAAAGGGCTGGCAGGATGAGTGGATGTTGCGCGAGTCAAAGAATACGCAGTTATATTTAGGAGGCGGGGTTTGTTTGATTCGTACTGCGAGTGGTGAAAGTTGTAGTTCAATTTTTGGGATTCGAGGACAGACAGAAAGGAATATATAGGCAGGCACTTGCCATGCTTTTGAAAGCAGGACGAGCACGCGGTTCATATACAGAGTTTATAGTATATAAGAAAAAAGCATGAATCTGAAATTGCTTCGATGTTCTGTGTCTTGGTATCACAACCCATTCCATCCCATCCTAGTACCCAACGCCCCGAAAGAAACCTACCTGCCAGCCCTAATTACAAATAACACCAGAAATATATAATCCTTGACACATCTCACCCTTCCTTCCCAATAGGCTTAATCCTCCTGCCTCGACTACTAGTCGTACCATCCCCCGTCGGTACACGACTCATGCTCACGCCCCCCATATGCATCTCACTCGTATCCCGACTCCGCTGCTTCTCCATGTCGCCGCTACCCTCCATATCATCATGATCCTGCCTCGTAACAGCATCGGCTTTGAGCCAATATTTATACGTCCTAGGCTCCGTAACAGCTTGCAGCAGCTCAAGGCCCCCATTATCGACATCGAGATTGCTGCCCAGGCCCTTTGCATCATTGTACGCACGCGCTCGTCTTATCATATCGAGTTCAGCCGCCGCTTCATCGGCACTCAGTGCTGCGGGTGCGTTGGAGGCTTCGCCTTTTCCGAGCACTTTCTGTGTGGTTATGGCGAGAATGTTGGGCATTTTGGGGGCCTGGCGGGTTATGGCTTGGAAGTTGCCGGGGAAGTTGAGGTCGTCTAGAGCGTCAATGCCAAGGCCTGTGCTGTAATTTGGTTGTGCGGCTCCGCGGGTACTTCGAGTAGCGTGTGAGTACTGTCGTTCCATGGATGTGCCGCCAGGGAGAGAGTCATCATCTTCGTTGTCTGGGTCCAGCACGCCGTGCTCTGAGCTGTCTTCGGATTTGCCATTTGGTGGGGAGTCTGTAACATCGGAGAAGGGGGGGTGACGTTGCATGTGATTGTGTGCGGCGAGAGCGGCGGCGTTGTAGGTCATTGCTAGCTCTTTGTCGGTGAAGAGCTTGTCGATGCTGTAGAGGGGCGAGTCGACTTGTTGGGTTGTGAGGTTTTGCTTCTCGGCGAACCAGAGAGGGGTACTGCTGCCATTATCCATTCGCGGCCGTGTCGGAGCTGGAGATTCGTCACTCTCTACAGCTTTGCGCTTTCGCTTGCTGCCCTCGCTGAAAGTTGGTAGTTCGTCTGCCTCCCTACGATGTCTTGTAGCTCGCTTGCCGTGAATTCCACCTGGGCTGGCGGGGTTCGCGATTCCGAATTGACTTGGATGTAAAAGTAGCGCATTGCTCTCGCCAATTTCCATTGTTTCTTTATCTCTTGAAAGTCGATTCTTCTTATTTGTGACGCTGTTGATCAATCGATCACGCAAGGTGGAGGAAAGTGCTTTGTGTTCGGAGGCGGCAAGCTTCAATCTGTAAGCATGCTCTGCTTTGAGCTCGCTCAATTTGACATTGAAGTCTCTCTGCACAATTATTAGGTTAATCGCAACATCGTAGAGGAATCAACATACGTCGTGTAGCGTCAAAGCAGCATCTCTCTCCTCCATAGCATCGTTGACCTCCCTCGCAAAATCCATATAAACCCTACCAGCTCTAGGAGGAGGATTCGGCCCAATCGACTTCATCATGGTCTTCTTTATATTATCTTGAACTAAGCCGTCGACTTGAATTGGCATGCTCGGGAGCGGACTGTTGCCATGGGCGTCGGCGTCCATAATCAGGTTCATGTCGATTTGGAGGGCTTGGAGCTGCTCGCGGTAGTGTGCATCTCGATTCGAGGAGAACTGAGAGGTTATCTCGGCCAAGCGATCTGCGAGTAGAGTCCGCTTCTTGTCTCTCTTAGAGAGTTGTTGCAGAGGGGGGCTGTTGGAGTGGTGTCGATCGACCCTGTGGGATGCGCCCATGACTGGGGACTGTTGAGGTGATGGACTCATGGCCATGGTATCTGCAGCCAAGCTGCCGGAAAGAAGGAGGAATTGTGAGTCTGTAGTTATAAAGTCGTAGATTGTGATTGTAGACGTTTGTGGGTTTCGAAAGCCGGAGTTCTCTCTCGGGCTGAGAAATGTATTGTAGGGCGGTAAGCTAAGAACTGTACTGTACTGTAGCAGATATGCTATAGGTATAGGCAAGTCACCCGGAGCGGAATGGATTACATTCGAATGTCGGTATAGCTACGGCTAGTGAAGTAGACTGTCAAGAATTGACAAGAGATTGTTGGCCTGGGTTTGGATTTGTGTGAGAGACTCTTTCCCTCCTCCAGCTTTGTAGGTCCTGGTGCTGGTGGTTCGCACACATGACGCCTACCTCATCCCTGCAACTTCTGGGCTCGGTCCGTCCTTTCTCCGACTTCCGAGCCTTGTCACTTTCTGATTCCTTTGATTGGCTCCTGTACTCGACCCACATATTTAGGCTTTTATTACCCCTGAGTCGAGATGGAGCCGAGCGAGCCTCAAAATGCAGTGCAACAAGACATCCCATACCTCAGATCAGACTTGCTAATTCAGAACTGAATAATCAATCATCTTCAATTTTAGTCAGTAGTAATTTAGTCTCAGAAGCATAAGTTCATATACAACTCAGGACATCTCAAAATAGCACAGCAGGTCTTTCTACATCTATTTTTATTCATCATCTGCAGACTAATTACTCAAAGGCTACCGTTATGTATGCTCACCCAGACTTCTTTTTGCCAAATTGTCATCAACGCCATCGCGAACCTCGAAAGATCTCCCAAACACCATGCTCGCAAACACCCGCTAAACCATTTTGCCTTCCATTCATATTGCAATATGACCGCCGCTTAAGTAAACACCTCAGCTTCCACCAGACCCGCTCGCAACATTGTCCGTACCGAAGTCGCCAAAGTCGGGAGGGACCTGCCATCCGTGTGTTAAGCAAGCACGGCGATAAGCTTCTATTGCCTCATAGATCCCGTAATCGCGTTGTTGCTGCTTGCCCTGGCTTTCTAGACGCGCGGGTTTTGGTTCGAGGTTTGAGATTGCCATGCGCACCTGGAGAAGGACACTCTCGATAGATGAGACGGCGCTCCAGCCAGAGTTGGTAAGCAGCTCCATACACATTGCACCGCCGGCAGTAACGTGACCACCCCCTCCGTTCATGAATGGTAGGAATCGAGGTCGAATAACCCTTACGAAGGGCGGAGAGTGGGGATAGTCCTTTCCAAACCGGATTTCAAGAACGACGCTGGTGATTCCGGCATCCTTCATATCCTTCGCAATGGGTAAAGTTGACTCAAAAGAGTGCAGCTCCACGATCCACTGATAGACGTTGTTGATCAGGTTGGCATCGATGTACCATCCCAGCTCGTGAAGCGGAACCTTCTTCTGAACCTCCAGAACCTCCTTCAGATTCCTGTTCAAAGCCTTGGTGGCCATCATTGTCGCGTACGACGGCGGCTCTAACATAGGAAGACTTGACTGATCAAGGGAACCTGGGACAAAATCGGTCTTGGGAGAAAGCTTCAATGTTGAACCCCTGAAAGATTGTTAGCAAATCCAAATCCGCAATACCAACCCCGCTAACCAAGGCAGACTTACAATATAACCAGTTCCTCTTCCTACCCTTGCCTCTGTCATCATTATTTTCATCGTCAGATAAGAGAAAGGCCAGATCTTCTATCTCATCGGAATCACTCGCAGCAACAGACGACAATTTCTCCACCCTACTTGAACGCTTGCGTCTCTTATTTTGTCGCGTATCATCCGTCTTGTCAGCGCGGAAGCCCCGGGACGTTAAGATGGCACACTGTGGGACACCAATCGCCTTGTTTGCGGTAGATCTCGCCGTAAATTTGGGATCTTGTTCGACTTCCAAGGCAGAATGATCTCCACTGTTACATACATTAGCTGTGTGTTATTGCAAGAGAACAATGCGATACATACACAGAGCTAGGATTAGCTGTATTTTCAGCTGCACCGTACACTGATTCCCTAGCCCCTTGGACTTGAACCAGAAGATATCTGCATTGAATCCAGTCGATGTGCTGCACTACTAGAAAGGGCGTGGAACTTATGAACTCTAAAGGACTGCTTAGCGTATTAGTATGACGAAGAACCGAATTGGTCTAGATAGCAAAAGAGGCTGGGACATGTGTTGGGAGCCGGGTTCCCACATACTGTGGAATACGTTTCCTTGGGCTCCTGACACGTCTCTCATTTCCAGAACTCATACGGTAAAACATGGCTTTTTATATGGGGGTTTGACTGACCAGTTCACGATTTCATTCAAACTCATTGCTGAATTTATATTCAGGACAGATCCTTGCCAGAATGTCTATAAGTGTGCATTAGTATCCAACATGTTAACTCAAGCGTTGTGGAAGAACGAGGACATTACGACTTACAGTGCTCGGCGCAGCGTAGCCAACAGAAGTATTCTGATCAATTGCATGATAGACTCCGTGGCCAAAAGCTCTGCCGTGGATGGTTTCCTTGAAATCCAGTCCACTTCGAATGATGCTATGCCAGTTTTGAAGTGGGCTGCCATGCCACGCAAACAAAGTTGGATGTTTGGGATCAAGGTTTGCTTGTTGTGCTTTAAGAGCGTTCAGGAATTTCTGCTCCTTATCGGGAGCACCTTGAGCAAACCGGAATTGAATCCAATGTTCAGATATGCCAGAGATTCTCTGATCAAGCTTGACTTTAGCCTTAGCAGCATCCTGATCATCTTGGCCCGGGCACTTATCGACTTGAACAATGCATGAACGATTGGAAGCGATGATCCACCGAAGTAATCCTAAGGCTGCTGGTGATACACGATCCTTCCACGCAAGGAGACTAGGTTCGGAACGGCGACACTGCTGAGTGAGATATGTTCTCATCTCTAGGACAGATGGCAAAGTCTCTAGAAGAGTGACAATCGTCTCCGACTTGGAGACGTCATCCATGTCGTCAAAATTCTGATTGTATACTTGAAATGTTGCTGGAATCAGAAACGGTGGCGGTGGGGTTGTGGCAGGGGTCGCAACAACGGGTGCATCTGCGGGCGTGTTTAGAGACATGGAACCAGTCACTTTCTGAGTGACAGCAGTTTCAGCCAGCTTGATAGTCGGATAAAGGGATATGTCTTGAACACGATAGTGATCCGCAGGTCGACCTATAAAAGTATTAATCTACATGACAGTCTACGATATGAACAAAACTCAACATACCACCAGTTGTCACAACGACCCACTCGCCTTGGCGGACAGGACTCCTCCCTCGACTGCCATCAAATACAATTTCATGGCGGTAGAGGTCTATCTTGACGTCCGTTAAGATCTCGGCAAATTCGTTACGAGTTCCGGGTGTCTGAATGCTTGCCTGTTGTACACCGTGCTTACTTGCCAGGTAGTTGGTACGACGAGATACGACTGCGGGCACGGCAAGACTCATACCGGTAGGATATTCCCGGAGTCTTTGGTTCTATCGATCCCGATGTTAGCTTGAGTCACGCGTCAGGAAGAGCGAGTTTACCATTGCGCTTGCATAGCAGAAGCTGGCCAGGAGATCCACAACATATGGCTGAGTCATGATCTCATGCTCAACACTCGGTCCAAATCCCAGACCCATGTATTGGTAGAGGCAGAGCGGCTTGCTGCACACATATGGCTTTAGTGCATCAAATTGCTCTTCAATCTTGTCATGGCAAACAAGACAATACTCCGTACAGCGTACCAAGTACCGCAAAGAAAATTGTGCAGCAACAAGAGGAAAGGAGATCTGTGTTGCTTGGTCATCATCCATGTGGTCCTTAGCCAACATGTCCGGCAGCGTACTTTCGTGTACGTCCTGGACGTAGTATTCCTCTGGTAACTCAGCATTCGGGGTATCTATTCGTGATTGATTGTCGTTGTACCAGGCCTTTGCACCAAGCCAATTTACCCCAATACTACCCCGAATCTTGACTAGGGGGATGAATGCCTGATTGATGAACTCGTTCAAAGAGCTGCTGATAAAGAGATTTGAAAAGCCCGCGGCTTTTGTTTCTTGTTCTTCCGAACCTAGATTCGCAGTTTCAGACGGATCTTTGGCAGTTTTGGCAAGTTCTGTAAATGCGACAACAGCTTCGAGATTCGTGGGTTTATATTTGTTACTGAACCCGATTCGGAAATCGACGTCTGCCGACTTAGCGGCCTCCCTCATAATGGTCTCAAAGTCCTTGTAGCCGTCGGAATATCGAATTAAAAGTACAATGTACTGCTGGGCCTCTAGATCCCAAGCTTGGATGGCTTCGTCGGAAAGTCCAAGCTTAGCAACCTGGACGGAAATACTGAGCATACTAGACGCAGAGTCGGCCTTCATTCCGTTCAAAATCCCTATCCTGAATCCAGCCAGCTTGACAGCGCGAAGATCTGCTCTGATGCGTTGATTTATCTTGGCAGCATCTCGTGGACTAAGCTTGATTGTCGTGGATGTTGCTCGTGCTCCTGACGGGTCCATGCCCCAGTCATCATCGGAACTGTAATTTTCAGATTCATCGTCCGTCATCTCTACATCTGAGGCTGCGTCGGAAGCATCGTCTAACTCAAGCGGGTTCTCTCGAGATCCTGTTGCTAGGAGCTTGAGTAGCTTCTTCGAAATGGTAGCGACTAGATCTGGAAGTGACATGCCTGCGGACGTCTCTTGTATAGTATCTAGAGAATTATTGACACCTTCTGGCACATTCTCGGATATGGTAGAGATCATGTATGTGTTTCCATCTGGGTATTCGCTGACATCTGTGAAGGATTAACAACATGTAGCATTTGAAGATTGAAAGTTATATGAAAGAGCAAGACTTTTAAAGACGTACCCAAAGCAAGCAGGCCAATCTCAATTGGTATGCCAGAAGAGGGAACAAAGCAGATGTTGAGATCTCCATCTTCGCTACCCTTAGCAATGCTGTTGATGCCAGGTATCTCCTGCGCGGTGACTTTCGCAACATCAGCAATATACGCCTTTCGAGGCATGACTGCGGGGTGTATCGAGTTGTAGAGTAATGGTTGTACGACGAAGGCTGAAGAGCGATAGACGTAGCATATAATGTTGCGTTGTCGGAAAGTTGAAGATGGCCTTTGGGGAGAGAGCTTTCTGTTTGCAGGAGAATAAGGGCGCCTGCCGATGGTGGGAGGGTCTTCCTTTAAATGCAAATGCGTCGCAAAATAGAAGTGAATGGCGAGGCAAGGCTCCGAACCTTTCGATCAACTCTCGAAACGAGGCGGTCTAGCGATGCCGTTCTCGTAACAAATAGAAGGTATAGAGAGATACCTTTGTGGGGGACGACGAGAAGCTAGCTAAAAATTTAGAAGGAAATGGCGAAGTCGAAGTCGAATATTAATTAAAAGTTGACGGGGTGGAAGTGGAAGTGGAAGTTGAAGTGGAATTCAGATACAGAAATCGGTCCCGCATCGAAGGCAACAGCTGCGCAGCCTCGTGCTAAGGAGTCATAGACTAGCCAATCAGGAGCATGCGCTGCCTACGTAGGTGTAGGTACCCAGGGCCAGGGGTAGAAATGAATGTGACCTCATAGAAGTGCAAGTACGGAGTACGGAGTGCACCACCTATCCAGTGTCTACCTCCGTAGTATCCAGTACATTCACCAGGGAGGGGAAGCTGCCTAGGAGCAGCTTTGGCAGTCTTGGATAGCTTCACTTGCAGCTCATAAAAAAAGGGATCTCAGGTAGAAGTAGAATAGAGTAGGCGAGTACAGAGTACAGAGTACCTAGGTAGAGTAGCGTACTTGTTCTTGTACAATACCCAGGTCGTCGAAAAACCAAGAACGCCAACGCCAACGCCAACGCCCCGCCCCCTGCACACCCCTGTCTGGGCTGAACACCACCACCACCCCACCGAGCCCACCTACACGGTACGGTACGGTACGGTACCTTATAAGCTCTGCAAGAATAGAAACACCACGGCACGATACCTACCTACCTGTTGTCCACTTCCTCTCCTCTCCCTCTCCATCTCTAAGCGCAGTGACAAATCCTCCGCAACCCGTCATGCCTCCACGACGACAAGCAAGTAATGCCTCATCAAGAACCGCACAACCACAGAAGTCCATCCCCGGCATTACTATCCAGCCCAAATCCACACAAGTTGCAGACCCGGCCCTGCAACCATTTTTAAGCCCCTCATTCGACCCCGCCGATTATCTCAATGCCACTCTGCCCTCCCTCCAGACCCCGAACACCTCTCAATCTCCCAAGGGCAGTGTCCCGCTCGCAGAACTGTCCACACAAACCCAGACGCTTCTCTCTCAGCTCAGCGCACATACCACGCGACTCACATCCACCCTAACACAACTCACCGATGAAATCCTTCGAAGCGGGAGCCGGTTAGCATACGAGGTTGAGGTGTTGCGCGGAGAAACGCTTGGGCTATCAGAAGCATTGACAGAAGGATTACAAGAAGATGTGGCCAGATTTGTGCCGGGTGGCCTGGAAGGAGACCTCGCACGGAAACCATCCAGGGGTGGAGAAGTAAATGGAAATTCAAGACGGGCTTCAATCATCCCAACTCCGAAAACGCCCATACGAGAAGAATTACCAGGCGTTGCGGATCCACCTTATATCACGAAACTACGGACACTCACCCTCGTACGCTCTCGATTAGATACTGTGATTAAGACGTTTGGCGATGCGATGGCATGGACATTCCCCCCCTCCGAGGTATCAGTGACCTCGTCATTCCTATCCGTTTCCGCACCAGAGCCTGGTTCAGACCAGCATAGCACAGAGGAGAAGGGCCAGCAAATATCAAGGAAGCTACGGGATGAGATTGCAGATCTACTCATTGGCGGAGACCCTGTTGACGGCATCGAAGCTGCCGCAAAAAGAGTGGAGGAGCTCAAAGAGCTGGCCGTAGTATGGAAGGGCACAGCGGAAGAAAAGGCAAGAGTCAGATTTGTAGAGAGTCTAGCCAAGCTAGTAGAAGACAGGCATAGGGAGCTGCTTCGGGACTCGGAACAAGATACTCGTCTGCGGCAAAGGGTTGAAACTTTGCAAGAAGATGTTGATGTCAGTACGAGCGAGATGAAATCTCAGGGCGGGTATGGCTTTATCAACCAGTTACAAAAGTTAAGGGGGGCATCATGACAGGACTGTGGAGAAGACTAGAGCTACCTGAGGAAAATGATACCAATTTAATAAACCTCGAGCGAAAATCCCATGGTTACATCCTGCAAAGTCCTGTACTTTGGTATGGAGACCGGCTCCCGACTTCAAACGTCAACGTCAAGGCAAAGATTCGCGTTCCAGGATTATGGGTAAAGCATTTGGGTTAACACCCGAAAGGCTATAAGCCATGTCTTACTTTCCAGCAAATATTGAAAATGGTGGTGGTTCCTGTGCTTGCCCTTCCTACGTTCACATTCCTACGCCGACACCCCTTACCAAAGAAAGTATCGTCATTATTTCTTACGTATCTATTATCTATCATTTCTAGCATTCTGTAGAGACCTGCGAGTAACGGGTATGTGATCAACTCATCTTTAATATATTTTGGCGCAGGATCATTACTCCCTCCCAAGTTATTCCTCTAGGTCTTTTGTCACTTCGCTCAAGTCTTTAACATGCCTCTTGAGGCGGTACCCTATCCCCCAGACACAGCGGTCAAAGCTAGACCAAAGAGTTCTCCAGCCAAGAGAGTTGCTGTACACTTGGTAAAACAGCTCCGCAGACCAACAAGGATTCGACGAAGGGCAATATGGAGTGTCCTTGCTTTCACAGGCGTCTTTTTTCTCCTAATTGGAAGACGGCATGCAGTAAGATCCGGAATTTTTCTCCTGCTGTGGATGACTATGGACTGACTCTTCTTTAGGATGATTTGCAACGAACAGCGTCAAATCTAGGCGGCTACATTCCATCCAGCATCACCGATGCCATATCCCATTATGGCGAAATCGAACAGGTCGAACAGAATAGATGGGACGACTTAGTAGATCCCAACAATGAAACCCGTGTCGAGAAGCCAAAATTCCACCTACTCATCCCGACACCCGACACAGATGCTTCAGCGAACCTATGTAAGACGCTAATGTCTGCTGCGATTCTCAATTATCCACCGCCTACATTGATTCATTATGATGAAGCGGGTGGGGCATTTACTAGACCAGGGGCAGACATCGTCAGGAACATATTTAGCTTTCTTTTGGGGAACGAGGCTCATAATGATGATTTGATTCTGGTTGTAGAACAAGGCGTGTCTCACCACTCAAATGATGATTAACTCTCTAACGTTAAATAGATAGCTGGTTCCAGCTTCCTGCCGAAGTTGCTATAAATCGGTTCTTTCACGGTCTCCGGGACTCCAACAAGCAGTTGTTGAAACAATACGGACAGATTATGACTGGCAACGATACGGCCAGTATATCCACCGACTCGCCAAAATACACCCAAAAGGTCCTTTTCGGAGCCCAAAAGCAATGTTCAAACCCTCGCGACGATCCAGCTTGCAACTCGGTTCCCCAATCTTCTTTACCCAAAGATATCTACGGGCCTCAAACAGACCGCCATCCAAGCGGGAAATACAACCGGCCCCGATTCATGGACTCAACAATGGTAATGGGCCGCGTCTCTGACCTCCGCCCAATCTTCAAACTGGCCACCGAACTGCTCGAATTCGAAGACATAGGCAAACACGGCAGCCAACACGTATTCTCCCAACTATTTGGTGAGCAAGAATACCACCGAACCCTTTACCTCAACACCATCGCCCCAATCTCACGCTGGCGGGAATGGCTACACTCCAAACCCGAGCTCTCGAACACGCCTCCTCCTGTGCCAGGCAGAAATTATGAATTTGGAATTGGTCTGGACTATGCAAGTTCCATATTCCAAATCATGAACGACAGCGCCGAAGATGTCAAATTAATGCGTTTCGACAACGCGTCCATCATACCATCCTCCTCCAAACTCTCAGCCGCTTACTTCAAAACCCCTCTCCACCTGCCCCTCGACCTATCCCTCAGCCGCTCGCCCTTCTCCATACACCAAGTATCAGGACCAAGCCCCTCGCCCCCATTTTCCGCCTTGGACAATCTGTCAGAAGGAAATACCAGCTGGGCGGAAATCCAGCTCGCTACTAATACCATCGTGCCCGGCTCCAGCGTGCCTGCGATGCTAGATTACAGGGGCGAGGAGGGCTTGATGAGGGATATGTGGAAGGAAATGTGGTATTACAAGTACGGCCGCGCGCTGATGCGACAGTATATACGGAGTCCGCATGGACCTATCGCTGCGTCGTCTGGTGATAGGTGGTGGGATTTGCGGGGCGGGAAAGGAGGGGTTTGGGATGAGAGGGGGGAATGGAGGGAGTGGATGGATGGTATGTAGATCTTTTTCCCACTTCTCTTAACGAGCAAGCGTTTTGTCTTGCTAGTTTTTCATTCATAGAAAGCACGGTACTAACTCCTCGCAGTCTGTGCTGGAACAAGTGATGAGTTGTTCGGGGATGGGAAGGGGCCGTTTGGAACAGAGAGCGAGAAAGACGGTGGGGAGATGCCGGTCCATAATACTTCCGGCGAGAGAATCAGCCTGCAGGACCAGCCAAAGACAGAAGGCAAGTTGAAGGAAGAGGTCGAGGATGAGGCGCTGCCAAAACAGATAGACCATGCAGTGGAGACGCCTAACGGGTCTCCCGATACCAAAAACGCAACAGCGAACGAGAAGCTAGTCACGCCAGGCCCTAAAAACTCAACACTCCCCAAACAAAACACCCAAAACGCAACCGAAACCAACGACGAACAAAGCCCGAATAGTTTGGGGAATAACAGCAGCTCAAACGAAAAGGAAAAGGAAAATACTAGGGACGACGATAAGGATACGCACGCACAGCTAGCCGCGAAACTCAAATCCATCTCGCCGTCCTCGACTTCCACTTCTGATACGCAAGAAAAGTCACCTCAGCATCCGAGTTCGAGCAAAGCGCTTGGTGGTGGTGGGGGTGCGGGCAGGAATAGCACTCATCGTGGGGATCCGGGATATGTTGATATTGGGAATGATGAGCATGAGGAATTTGGGTTTTGAGTGGTGGGGGTGGTGAAAGGGAAAGAGGGTTGTGAAGGAGAAAGGGAGTAATGAGATGGTTTTTACTAAGTTGAGTTGGGGCAGTGTGAATTTCTCTGTCTGTCTTGAGTGAAGTGAGTGATGCATGGTAGGTCGGCTTGCACAAGTGTAGCAACAAGCTGGCTCGAGACGTTTATTCTCCTGCTTTATTTACTGGGTACAGGTCTGGGGGCAAGTGATTCGCCGACGGAGCAGACGTTTCTGCCAAAGGCAAACGGGAGCGGATTGTATAGTTGAGAGTCTACTGTACATGAAAGGGCAGTGATCAGCGAGCAAGCCTTATATCCAGGCACCACTGGAATCACCCTCACCAGTCCATACCTAAGGCTCTGTTACTGATTAAGCCTTACGCCTTAGTTGCCCTGCAAGCAAGGCATATCTGGTCAAAGGGGATGTCTAAATGGTCGCCTTCTCGCTTGTCCTGCAGCACGGCCCCCTGAATGAGTGGTGGGGATTCCGTGGCTTGCATGTGCCAGGTCACCAGGTGGAAAGGGCAATGGTGTGGGTGGAAGGGCACAATGTGGGGTATTAGAATGGTGTCTTCCACACCTCACCTGGAATTCGTTCTTTCCTCCCCAGTGTCTACTCTCTACTACTGACTCGTGCATCTAGTATACTCCAAAAAAAGATTCGTGGACTTCCGGGATTCAGGAATACCGTGCAATCGACAACTTGACAATAAGCATTTAACCTACAAGCGATGGAGAGGTTTTTAGATATGACCCAGTTTAGCTATTTATTGGTTGATCGCAGTATTCGCGCTTCAAATGAGGGCCCCTTCGGCAGGGGATCTACTCTCTTTGAAGTGTGTTCTCACTGCCACTGCCTGCATGCCTGCAGTGGCATTAGCTGAATGGGTAAGTATCTCTTTGGTATCTGGTTACGAACCCTCGAACCCAAAACCTAATAACCGATTTGCAGATACTAACTACCATTCTAACTAGTGATTTCAGGATAGGGTATAAGACATCACACCCCGAAGAATATTTGAGGTAGACGGGTAGGAAACACCAAAATCATATCTATCTCTCAAGTTGCAATTTCATTCCGGACCGGCCGATTGCCACTCCTAAGGCCAGCTCAAGACCTCTCGATTCCTTTGCAATTTGACACCAAAATGATGGCCGCCCGCCAAGGAGAAAGATATGTCCGATCATCTGACTACCAAGGAGACTAGCAAGGAGAAGGATGCAGCTCGAACCCACGTCGTTTTCTTTTGTATTTTCGCGTTGTCTTTCATATGCAGATTTTACTCAAAAGCTAGCGGCGTTACAAAGTACTAAAGTCATACTATCACCAGTATGAAGCAGCGACTGCCGGCTCAATCTATTCAGCTTCCTCGCGTACGATTATATTAGCTAAGTAATCTGAGGTACCTTATATAGGTATGTGCTCTCTCCAGAACAGAGAGCGCTTACATGTCCACAGCAGCTGGTCGACCACTCGAATGCCCTTATTAGTACTCGGTTGTGATTTTTTATACCCTTCCATCCCCGGCAGATCATTGAGCCCGCGCTCTCCAGATCTTTTTAGGTTCCAACATCATTGGTGGACGGAGTTGGGATATACAGAACTATGAATGGGATGTGTGTAGCTCCAATTTCTGGAGTTGGAATACAAAGTCCGCCAAATACACTGGGGCTCACAGAACAGGAACAGCAATGGTTTAGGGTCAGTGAGACTCCAGAACTAGACGTTTTGGCTGGCGAACACGTGCACTCTCGGGGTGAGCTAAAGACCAGTGAAAGAAATAGTCACCCTGGTTCTTCATTTCCAAACAATGTTATTCAGCAGGGAACATCTATTCCAGCTATAGTATTACCTCCTAGCACGTTGAACCCGCTCAGCATTTCAAACTCTGACGCCACCTTCTTTGATGAAACCTCAATCTCGCTGCCGAACGATGACCTTTCTGCATTCCAAACGAATCTTGGCGACAATCACGTTTTCTCCGAATTCTTCACTACCTCCGACGCATCGTTGTAAGGACCCCTCCCCAGCTTATAACTCCGAGCCCAGTCTGATGAATATTCCAGCTCAACAGATTTACTCGGCAGCTTCCCACAACGGGGTATTACTGCCTCCTCGACTGAGAACCACTACCCCCACTCGTGAGATACCTACTTTATGAAGCCACAAAAAGAACAACCTAACAGCCTAATAGCACCGAAGAGCTCATTCCAGCTACAACAATATCCGACTCTAGAGATACGCACGGGTAAGTTCCCCAATCGACATGTTGATAATATACCGCTAACCTATTAACAGAACCAAAGCGTACAACATCTCACCTGCGCAAGTCCCAGCACCTGAAATTTCGAGAAATGCTGGCACAACAGTGCGTATTGCGTAAGGTCTCACATCCTACACTTCGATATGTCACGCTAACGCCTTAACTGCCGTTTGCCCAGACCACTTCCCCGCTTCCATTGTACCGCAAACGGGTGCCGACGGTCCTATAAACGGTATTATGACCTCCAGCGCCATAACCGAAAGCATGCCGGGGTAAAGGCACATGTTTGCCGGTTCCCCCTTTGCAACAGGTCTGGGATGGATTTGAAAGGAAGGATCATCTCGCGCAGCATGTGAGGCGGTGCATGGTATTTGATTTTGATGAGAAATTTGTCACGATGATGAGGACGACGTGGATTGAAGATTCTTGTAAAGTGGTTGGAGTGTTGGAGTAGTGGTTCTGGGGTGTAGTTGAAAGAAAGGGAGTCAAGGTTGGCATGAAAATGAGGACGTGGCAGAATTACTAATGTTGGGATTTGCTTAGGTTGCTTTAATACACATTATGATGTATGACTATTACCTCTTATGCTAGCGTCAAGCCTTTATTTGATATGACCTACGCATTCTAACATCCTAGCTGTTAATTCAGGAGCATCAAGTGCTTTGTGGTATCAACAAGGTTAACCACAGAGTCTATTCTGCCTCTACCTAGTTGCGAAAAAGTCAAAGGAAAGATATTGCATGCACGTAACGATCTTATAGTGGTACTTACCACCTTTAGCCCTTGATGGGCTCCATTCTCTGCCTTCCTCCCATATTCTTAGCGTCAATCAAAGGACACACCCATTGTCTCTCGACGCCATCTGCCTTGATGGCGTGAGATGTTGCAGCTACTAAATATCAGCGTTCGCCATTCCATTCCAGACATCCAGACAAGACGAGATGCAGCAACGTACCAAAGCCATAGGGCTTAGCATTAACATAGATATTCTCCCACCTCCCTTTCGGGACATCGTAAACCTCGTGCGCAATCGACACCTGCTGCACATCCGCACCCATCTTCGTGAACCAGTCCCAGCCCGCGCGATGCACCTTGGAGTGCGCGAACTTGTAGACGTGGTCCAGGGAGCGGAAGTACAGGATAGACATGCCGACAGGCTTGGTGAGATCCTCGGTGCTGTCGTATGTGGAATGCCCGAGGAATCCATAGTCTGCTGCGTTCTTCTCGAGCTCCACGAACATGTCTCGTCCGTGGTCTAATACGGTCTTGAATGGTGGGTACATCATGCCCAACGGACTGTTGCCGCCAACCAACCAATTAACCGCAACTCGGGTGGAAGGAGCAATGGACCTCGTGGCCTGCAGAGCGGATTTTGGGATTGTACATACTGATTGCATTTCGTCGACAGTAGGAAAACGCAAATCCCCTCGCCCCCAAACGCATCTCCCTTATTCCTCTGAAAGCTTCCATCTGGCGCAGGAAAGACAGCCGTCGTCCTCCCTATCCGGACGCCATCCATATGGGGATTCGCATGCAAGCCGCACGTGATACAGATCGTCTTCGTGATCTTGTATGCTGCGAGAGCAAACGTAGGAGCCAGAGAATAAACGACCGAGTAGGGCGAAACGAGGATGATGAGGGCTTGTAAGCAGGAACCCATCACGAGCCAGTCCGAGATGCTGAATTGCGATTGAATGAGATTCCGGCCATTGTTGCTGCGGAGAGGATGTAGCTTTGATTGCCAGCCCCGTGCTGCTTGGGAAGGTGGACGCTCTGGAAAAGGTTCTGGGAGGATAGCTTGAAAAGTCATTTTCTTTGTTGGTGAGAGATAACAGAAATCGTCGATCATGGAATGATGGGGTTGACATACCGTGGATTGGCTTTAGCCTTTTTGAGATCCTTGCTCTTCCTTCCCGTGCTTATTTTTAACCTAGTTCCTGGCTGTTGTGCGGTTTTTGAATCCTGAGCCTTCAATCATATCCTGGGTTATTTGGAAAGCTTGTCCCATGCAAACGTCAGAAATGGGTAATTCACAAAACCCCGAAAATTGACAAATGACTCTTGGTGAACAATTGGGATTACCAGTAGACCATCTCATGACCCGGTACAGTATTTGTAGATATCTGCAACACTATAACCCTTTCCACCACGAAGTCTTATCCACCTCGAAACCTCCTTTCAAAACAGTCCCATCTTCAGAGTCTACAGCCAAAGCACTGGAGCTACCAACCAGAAGATCATACTTATCCTTTTCTACAATCCACTTACTTCTGCCTTCATCCCAAAAGCTTGCGGCATACTTAGTTTGCATCTCGATTGTCACAACCTTCTCCTCTCCAGGTTGTAAGAAGACCTTATTGAAACCTACCAGTTCCTTGATAGGTCGGCGAATGGACGGATTGCGTTGTATGATATATACCTGCGCGACCTCGGCACCCGGTACGCTGCCGGTGTTTTTGATTGAGCAAGATACTCGCAGAACACCCGTTGCTAGATCATTGGTGACGTGAAGATCCGAAAAAGAGAACGTCGTGTAGCTCAGACCATGGCCGAACGGGAAGAGAACACCCTGGTCCACAGCCTCGTAATACCGATATCCTACATAGATATCCTCGCCGTATAGCGTGCGCCCTCGCTCGCTACGGTAATTCAAATACGTCGGGTTATCTTTGACACGGCGGGGGAAGCTGAGGGACAATTTCCCGCTGGGATTCACGTCGCCGAAGAGGACGTCCGCGATGGCATTTCCGCACTCGTTGCCGCCGTACCAGGCTTGGATTACAGACGCGACCTCCTCTATCCACGGCATCTCTACTGGGCTTCCTGCTTGGAGAACAACGACCGTCTTAGGATTGCTCTTTGCGACTCTAGATATGAGCATGTCGAGATGTCCTGGGAGCAACATATCTTGACGATCATTGCCTTCACCTTCCCAATCCGCCTAAGATAGTATAATATTTTAGCCTTGTCAAAAGAAGAGGAATGCAACGGGAGAATTAGAATATAACTTACGTTGAGACCGGCGCAAACGACTACTTGGTCGGCTTTCTTTGCCAACTCAACAGCACGGTCGATTTCTTCCATTGGGTCGATTTTGTAAGCTCCCCCAATCCGAACGCCTCCGCCACCGAATCGTATGACGCCGCCGCCTCCAAGTTTATTTGTTGCTGCGCTGGCGTACTCAACTTTAAGGTGATATGTTTGGCCCTTTTTCACTGAAATTACACCAATTTCTTCCAAAGTACCGTTACCAAAGAATACCGTCCCTTGCCTCTGCCTTGACTCATTATCGATGATCAAATTCCCGTCCACATATAATTTAGCCGTTCCATAAACACATAGACCCAGTTCGAAGTCACCATCCATATCAGGCGTCAGAAAACCTTCAATGTCTGCATACCAGATACCTTTTGTATCTTTCGGGCAGACGTAGTCAAACATGAACATATCAGTCTTCTTCACAATTTTGTAGTCAACCCGCTCCCGGCTGTTGCCGACAGTCGGTGGTTCAAGATAAGCGCTGAAGCTGACGCCAATTTGCCCGTCCGCGGTTCTCAGGCTGGGACCCAAGAGCGGCAGTTCTTTATGCGAATAAGCTCCAACTGTGAACGGAACTTCTTTACGGCTTGTCTTCGACACAATACCGTCGTAGGGAGTGACCGCGTAGTATGGTGCCAGGGCTGACGATCCACCCCCACAAAACGTAGACACCTTAGCATTGGGTCCAATGACAGCGATCTTCTTAGAATTAGCTCCGAAGAACTCTTAGTTTGGATTTGATCCGCTTACTGTTTTGGATTTTGACAGCGGCAAGACACTGTTGTCATTTTTCAGCAACACAGTGCTGTCTGTGGCAAGTTTGCGGAGTAACGAGCTAGTCTCTGGAGTGTTGAGCTCTATCTCTTCTGCCCTCTCTTTGACTCCCGAAGCAGCACATCGATTGACCAGATTCAACATTGCTCTAGCTCGGTCATCCAAAACTTCGAGTGAGACCTTGCCACACGAAATCGCGTGTCCCAAAGCGTTACCCCTAAATCGTGTCGGGCCCGGCATCTCTAAATCCATCCCAGCCTTTACGGCTGCAGATGTTGAGTAAGTACCAAACCTGATATTCATTAGTTAGCTTATTCGTAGAAGCTTTCATGTAGGATAAGGCAGTACCAGTCACTCATTACGACACCGTCGAAGCCCCACTCATCCCTCAGTGTTGTTTGTAACAATCTCTTGTTCTCGCTTGCATGTACGCCGTTGACTTTGTTATATGAAGTCATAAAACATCCCGGCTTCGAGTCCCTCGCGACTAGTTGGAAAGGTCGAAGGTAAATTTCTCGTAAGGCTCGCTCTGTTATCAACGCATCATATGTATTTCTCTGGTGTTCCTGATCGTTGCAAACAAAGTGCTTGATGCAAGCTACTAAGCCTTCGCTTTGTATACCAGCAGTCAGCGCGGCTGCGCTGAGCCCGGACAGAACAGGATCTTCAGAGATTGATTCAAATCCCCGTCCACCAAGTGGTCCTCGTTGCATGTTGATGCATGGCCCGAGGATCACGTGTGCTCCCTTCGCCTTGCCCTCGTCGCTCATCAATTTGCCGGCTCGGAATAGAAGATCTTGATCCCAGGTCGCTCCAAGAGCTGTTCCACAGGGAAGTACCTTATGATATATTTAGTAAGATTACACAATAGATGGTGTGTCAACACGCACTGCTCCAGGTGTTCCACAGAAGTTACGCTGCCCGCGGACACCATTTGGGCCATCTGATAACCGCAATGAAGGTACTCCGTACTTGGGGAATGCTTTAGTGTGCCAAAAGTCGGTCCCTGTGAAACTGTTATTGAGTTACTGGATAAGCCAGAGGAGTGACACTTTACGAACCGGATAGAAGCTCCACTTTCTCTCTTGTAGTCAATTTCGACAGGACGTCTTCAACATTAATAGATGCCATGTCTTTCGCTAGTTGACAAATAGAAAATATGTGAACTTCAAAATTATGACTTCAACGGTGTGACATTTTCTCGAATATATATTGGTGAATCAAGGTCCAAGGAACACTGTTGGTGATGGAGTGAGGCCTGTGGGGTTTAGTCCCGTGGAGCGGTGGCCCTTAAACGGATATAGGTGGGGCACTACTAGTAGTCCCCATCACATTTTCCCCGGCATTCCGCGCTGGGATCCTGAGCCCCCACTACTTGTTTAGCATGTCTAGTTTCGTTCGTAAACTATGGCGGGGGCGGGGTATGAAATGCTCGCATTCAACTTAGGTCTGTCCTTAACTTATTAAGCAGGAGCTCCAAAATCAACCTCGCGCTAGCAAGATCGGGTGCTTCTGATTCCCAATACTTTAGAGTCGATATGTGTCTGCAGACTAAGGCTTCCCATTCTATGGGGGGGTTAATATGGCCACACCGTACTGCGGCTATGATGAGAAAACAGGCGGTAGTTCCTAAGGTTTGAGTAAGATTTTGTGCCTCTTCAAGGGCAGGCTGTGCTGTCTGTTGAACTTACCACTGCGAAGCGCATACCAGGTCCCGTGGTGACGATGTCGATGGGCGACACTCCCCACGACACGAACAGCATATTGCAGTGCTCTATCTACAAAAGGTCGAATCGCTTCTTGAAGAATGTCATGCGCCGGGTTATGAATAGCATAAAAAAGAAACGGCCGGCACAACCAGTTTTGGATTTCGATGACTCGTGCTCGTACGACATGAGCAAGTTCTCCAGGCGGGCTTGCGCTCATGTCTGCATGATCACACCGGAGAGAATCCGGAAGTCCGTCTATTCTGGGAACATGTTAGTAGGATATTATCCACTATAGGCTATGCTATAACTCTGTTATTACCTTTGAAGAATCTCGTCGTCGAATTGTTTCGCCATGTTAATCATCCCAGAAATAGCTTGCGGGGACAGATTGAGCCACGACATGAAACCATCTTTGTAAAAGGTGTTCAATACACGGTTCCCGATACGACGCAAGGCGATCTCTGTGAGATAGTAATACCAGCTTTGATCCTCGTTATACGTGATCAGAGAGTCTGCTCGTCGGGAGTAAGGGGTTGACACAGCAGGTGAGCATGAATCACTGACAGTATCTGCACGAGGGGACGTGCGATCAGCGACTGAACTAGGCACGCTCGGAGGGGTTGGGAACAGATGAGGATATTCGAGAGTACCAAGTGCTGAGGTAGCTAACGATATCTCTCCTCCCATCTCGCTGTTGCTGTTACAATGATACTCCAACAACAGTGTCAGGAGTTGACTCACCATTCGGATTTGAAGCATGACCAGTAAAGACACTGCTCTAGCCTGATGGTTTTTTCATCTGTAGATGTGCTTGACTTGAGACACATGTGTGTTAGAGTCGCGGCCTGGTAGAAGTTATACCACCCCTGAAGTGGCTGCATATTATACATCAGATAAACCCCCGAGAAGAAGACGCAATGAGCGGTGATTAAAGATGGTACTAGTAGGCCTATCCGCTTTCGAGCGACATTGTAGTAAGCTTCCGCACGGCGCAGCTTGTGATTATCACGACTGGCAGAGTTGCGTTTCTGCGTGGTTGATGGGTCTGGAGGACTAAAATCTTTGAGCTCAAAGGCTTGTGCGAGACACCCCAGCGCGCATGCAAGATACTGCAATCATGGTTAGCATACTCCTAAGAATTACCGCCATGGCTAGAGGCAATAAAGCGGGAGATGAAAATTGCAACTTACGACTAAGCAAGATTTAGAATCCCATCGGGGACCATTCTCTGCCACTTTCCGTGCATACGACCGCAAAGTGTCCGGATGTAGGATCGGATTCTTTATGTGGACAAATGTAAGGAAATCTTCAACTAAACCCTCGATTTCTTCTTCCTGAACACCAAATCCACCGCCGGAGGACCGAACACTGCTTATTTCAGAGTGCTCAGCTTGTTCATCATACGAGGGAACAAAACTGGTATTCAGGCAGTTGAGTGGGAATTCAGATTCAAACACTGGCCACTGTAAGATTCCGCTTGTGCTTGTCGCGCAAGGGGGAATACGTAAGTAATCTGTCGATGAATGATCTCGTGCAGATATCGTCGCATTTTGAGGAGCGACTTGCTGGTGTATAGCTGGGGTGTATTCATTGTCCTTCATCTGAGACTCTTGGGCTCTTTGAAGGCCCGCGGAAATGGAAGAAACTTCATCCCAGATACTTTCATCTTGTCCATGATGGCTTGTATTTAAAGCTTCTGATGATGGCTGCTGCAGCATTGAAAGAGCACCAGGCGCTGCAGAGGTATGCAGAATATCAAGAATTTGGTTTAGGCGGTCCAGCATCATCAGGCTCGCGGGGTCAAACCTGGAGAGACAGTCAGGGATCGAAGCTACTACAGCTTGGAGCATACCTACGATGAATGATCCGAGCTGTCTTCATAGATGCATGTTGCGTCTATTTGGCTGCATGCACCACATATTGGACGGATATTGTTACATTTCGTCTTCCTTGTACGACAAAGCTGGCAAGCCCTGACAGCTCTTTTCCGTGGATACGACATTGAAGATCGAGTAACCTCAGTTCTTGCCCGCTTTGCTTTCCGAGGCCCAGCATCCGGGGGTAGGTCTAAATTATCCTGGCAAGGTTGGTTATTGTCTTGGAGAGCTTTCGATGGAGGGGCCTCCACCTCTGAACCCGATGGAGCTTGTGGTCTGGGGGCAGCCACATGATAAACTCCTGTACCGGCAGTAACATTATGATTAGCCGTATGAAAGGGATGCAAGTGCCTCTTTGCAGGAGTACCATTGTGGGTTGACATGGTTCTCCAGAAATACTGTGACTGTGCTCCACAACTTTACGGTCTTAAAGCGTGAGTCACCAAACGGTTTACGGAGTAGCAGCTGCTATTTGCGGAGTCTCCATATGCTTGCTGTAAGGGGCTTGGTATGGCAGCAATGCGAGTGTGGGTTGTTACCTGGTACCTGGTGGGAGCGCCACGCGCGGAGTAGCGGAGTATTGACATTTGATGCCTCCCATTTTCCCATTTTCTACCCTTTGAAACCAAATTTAGCGGCTTGGGGAGCCGAATTTCAATCACATGATCGTCACATTTAAGTATGGATCTATAGGCAGTTCAACCGGGGAATGCAGGAGCCCAAATCAAAAAAGTAGATTTCTTCTCATCTGGTATTTATTTGTCCGCGCGAAATGAACCATTGAAACCTATCATGAATCCTTCTTGCAACTCACCCACCACACAGCGTTCCATACTTAAACCCAAGACGATCACCACGAAAAACATATAGTTGGTGACTCCATTCTCTTCTTCTAATATCGGTCCATCTTTCTTGTTCCATCTTTCTTGTTCAGGAATATAACCACACTACACCCACCCCACTTCTTTTACCATGGCTTCTTCCAGGCCAATTCCCAAGAAGATCCTGGGCGTAGGAATTGTTGGATGCGGAGAAGTCTGCCAAACGATACATATACCAACTCTGGGACATATGTCGGATTACTTTCAAGTCACATATCTCTGCGATGTGTCTTCCGACTCTCTGCAACATTGCAAAACGAAGGTTGCTGGCAAAACACCGGAAACGACACGCGATATAAAGGAGTTATGCGCATCCCCAAATGTCGATATTGTTTTCATTGCCAACTCCAATGAATACCATGCAGCTCATACTATCATTGCACTGGAACACGATAAACACGTGATGCTAGAAAAGCCTGCCAGTATCAACGTTCGCGATGGCGATGCAATCATTGCTGCCGAGCAGAAGTCAAAAGGCAAGGTTTTTGTAGGCTATATGAGACGCTACGCTGCAGCATTTGTGGATGCCATCAAGGAGGTTGGGGGTGTTGACAAAATACTCTACGCTCGAGTCCGAGGTGAGACCCATCCCGCTATGATTGAAACATAAGCTCACAGAACAGACATCATCGGACCAAACTCAATCTTTGTCGATCAATCCGGGTGTTTTCCCAAGAAGTTCTCTGATTTCAAGCCTGAAGATACCCAAGATATGACAACTCGTGGTACAGAACTCATGACTCAAGCTTTGGAGGAGGAGTGTGGTGTTGTGCAAACGGACCAATCGAAACGCTTCTGGCGAATTCTAGGTGGTTTGGGAACCCACGACTTGTCAGCTATGCGAGAAGTGTTGGGTATGCCAACTTCAGTGAAAGGCGTGGCATATAACTTTCCATTCTGGAAGTAAGTTGGTCTTTCTATCTATGCATTTATAACAGGCTGATCGTAAAACAGTGTTCTGTTTCAATATGAAGGATTTGCAGTTTCTTACGAATCTGGCATGGACCAAGTTCCACGATTCGACGCGCATATCGAACTATACACAGCCAAAAAGACAATCCGTGTACAGTACGATACACCTTACGTAAAGGGGCTTCCAGTCACGCTCCACATCTCTGAAAATGTTGACGGTACATATAAGGAGAGTATGATCAGGAAAACATATGAGGACGCCTATACATTAGAACTTTTTGAACTGTATGCAATGGCAACGGAAGGCAAAGCCCATAAGACCACAGCAGTTGATGCCAAGAAGGACTTAGAGATCTTTGGAATGATTATGAAGGCAGGATTTCCTAAATTGGAAAAGTAAAGAGTTGACGAACGGCTCCTGGTTTTAGTTGCAGTGCAGATATGAAATACTTTAGAGTTACAATAAGAAGCTATAAATAAAATAGTTCATGTTTGTATTATTGGAATATGAAACTGATAAATTGTTATGCTATTTGTTGATCAGACTGGGTTAGACTTAAGTAAGACCAATTACCGTATATTGCATAAAGAAGGATCAAGCGTGCGCATTAAACGCTTTCGGGCTAATATATTGATTTGATTATTTTTCACTTACAGATGGCCATCACAGTCTGTGCCGGACCTCGTTGCCGATAGCGTTCTAGAACATTGAAATCTAATACATGAAGTGCGATTAGTATTCTAGGGGGAGGTTGACGGTCCGCGAATCACGCTAAAAACTTTTGCTATATAGGCTGACCAACTATAGCTTAGCGCAATGCGCTGCAGCCCTACTACCCTTCTATATCCAAAAATTAATCCTTACATTTTACCTTTATAACTACTATAAATTACCTTATTGCTACTATCTTTACAAGTCTTTATAGACCTCTAAATATATTAGAAATAGTATAGGAATACACTTTTGCAAATAGTATTATTATAGTAGGCTAGGTTCTTATAGTACTAGCGCTATAACCTACTATATAAGTTAACTTATTCCTACCTCTTCTCACCTCTCCCCCTACCTCTTAGCCTTAAACATTATAGCTAATATATACTATATATAGTTAGTGTATAGCTATATAGCAAGCTTAGTAGAGTAGAGTAGATGCTAGTATAATACTAGATCCTAAAGATAATAATATAAAAGAGCATCTCTAGTTAGATAGTTTAGTTTATTTTTTATAAAGCAAATACTAACTACCTTTCTAGGTCTAATATATTTATTAAGAAGAAGGATAGGACCTAGCGCCTTACAAATATTAAATGCTTTAGCTATTATACTAATTGCACGCTTTATATTCCTCTAAATACTATATTTATACTCTCTACTAATCTGCTCTTTTATAGCTATTCTTATAATAAAGCTTTTCTTTAGGCATATATAGTTTGCTAGAGGTTCTTAGATAAGGTAGACCTTATTTATATCTATTAATTATTTAAACTAATATACTAAATAGGAGATTCTAGATATCCCTAATACTCTAGCTTATAATTATTACTACTATATTATAGAACTTCTTACTAATTAATTTGTAAGTATTCCTTTATAATTTATAAAGCTTTTTAACTAACTTTATCTTAGGGCTCTAACTTTAATATTCGAATGCTTCTTAATAAGAATACTTACCTTACTACTTTAGGTAATAGTATAACTTAGGGCACTATTAAGGACTTATTTAAATAAGGGGCGTATAGTAGGAGTAGAGGAAGGGAAGAAGGGAGAGGGGAATAGTGATTTAATATAGTATTTACAAATAATACTC
>QGMG01000121.1:0-53368 GCA_007825325.1 Lachnellula cervina | reverse complement strand
TATTTGGGGGTTATGTTAAAGGGGTTTGAAAGTCTATACAGTGGTGTGGTAGTGGTTGCATCAAACCAGGAGGATTGGTTCGAGGTATTTTGGTTTGGACCTGCATCCATCTACAGATTTGGACCCCTCCCCCCTTCCTCACCGATATCAGTCAGCCAACCCAGCTGTTGAATCCCATGGCAGGTAGGGCAGATATATGTACTTGGCTTGATCTGCCTAGACCGTCTAAAGGCATTTGCGAGATTGAGGACTCGATGGATGATAATATAAGATGGGGGTTTCGAACGGGGACGAACATCCTCCCATCTCATCGGGTATGGTCACGCTCTTGGTCCAGCGGGAGAACCCGCGGCGATTATTGGTGTACTCCATAAGGCGCATCCGTGATGACGAAGATTACTGTGCTTGATATGCGTGTGATAAATGTATTTTTTCCCGGTACATGTACATGCTTGGCACTGGGCTAAACATTTTGTTCATAGGACTTTTCATACAGTATAGTGTATAGAAGCATCTGAAGCTAACCTGTTGAGTTATCTGTTAAGATTTTTATCTGCCATAGAGTAGAGGTTTCATTGATGTATATGGTATGAGATAAGGTTTCTGATCTTCAGGAGCTGATACAGGATCATCTTGTAGTAATATATTGGACGGCGAATGTCATTTGGTTGGTTATAAAGCTCAGATGATTCTGAAGCACAGATGTACCGTTTTAGCCGAACAGCGGAGGTTTAACATTTGAGGGGGCAGCATTTTTCCTAGTCCAGAAATGTTTAATATGTTCAAAGCAAAGGACCGTGAGGGTGAGGTTGAAATTGGAAGGGTCATGAGAGACAAATGCGGATGCTTTACAGTGTGGCTTGGAGTTCGGCGATTCCATAGTGTGTTGCAGATACGGCTTACTTTTTCATGGCTGACACCTGGAGGCGGTTTATATCAGACTCTCTGCCCCTCTATTCGGCCATTGCCTTCCCATCTGGTGGGATAATCAATATATCGGGCCTTTCTGCAGTCAGGTTTTACCGAAATGGTAAGGAGGCTGATTCTGGATGAGATGTGGAAAGAATACTCTCCAATAATTATACCACACCTTTCCCGTGATCCCATTCTTCGTGGTATTGGAATGGGTGGCGAGGGTTACAGATGTGAAATCTAGCTAGCAAAAGACATAAAGAAACTTTGGCAGAAGTAGAATGGATCCGCGTGGCGGCTGCAACAAAGAGGCTGGAGTCTCGCCTTGACTGGGGTTGACAGGCTGGTACTTCGGTACTTTGGTAAAGTATCCGAGGGGTCCCGTACAGTATCTGAGGTATAAAGGAGCTGTTTCGAAACTTCCCTTGCCCATCAAGTAACTGGTGTAAGATGGGAGAAAGTTTTAGTCGTACACAGGAGCTAGCAAGACCAGCCGGATTGGCTCGTAACTATGGAACTAGGAGTTCTGGATAGGCGTTCCGCGATGGGCTGCAACCATTTCTACGGGACCTTGAATTATTAGTGGGCTTTCTAGTGGTTCGTGGACCCCGATCGATGAGTCGGTTCATCACAGTGGAACGTGGGACTAAAATAATAAAGAGCTTGCTGGAAGAAGGAAAGCAAATAGCCTCGAGACAGCACAGATGGGGCATCCATACTGGATAGTAAGGCGGGGTTGCGGCCATTGTGCCCAACCATGGGCCAAATGACAAATGACCGGGCGACAGCGAGGTTGTTTTCCAACACTTTCTGTAGTCACCGGTGAACAATTAGCCGGGGCATGGAAGGAGTAATAAATCGTCGGCATGATTTGGATAAAGGTCGAAATCTGGGGAATGAAATCTATTTTGCTCGGGTGCGGCAAGCACTTTATAACTTCAGGCCTTTGGGATCACTTGACTTGGGCCGGCTGTTGCAGAATACGGTCCGTACGATCCTTCGCTCGCGGTTCCTGGCGACCCATTGCAGACCATGACAGGTACGGAGTACGGAACAACGGACGAAGCTGGGATTCTTCCGGGCTGTGCTGTATTGTTATAGATGAGATGATGTGTTGTAAGCAAGAGTGAAAAGGCGGACGGATATGAGCGAGAAGCACTATACTAGATCTGAGGTATACATGAGGTATACATGGACATGAGGAAAAGCCGAAGAATTCTATATGAATAATCATAATCATAATAATACTCTTTCCCATGCTATGCGGTGTCTGATCAAGAAGCTCAAAGACGGCTTCTTTGTAATCAACCTGCGTGGATACCTCCGTATCCCACTGTAAGGTAGGTGCTGTAGAGCTTGTGTGTCTGTCCCACGCCAAGCAGTCCACCAACTAGCACCAGTAGTAAGGTAAGCAATACTCCGCTGGCAGTAATCCTCTGACAGACAGTCTGTCTCTCTGTCTGTACGGTACTTGCTACCGCTTTGTGAATCATGGTGGTGGTTGATTGTCGGAATTGAATGAATGAAAGATTAATGATTGTTTTAAAAACCAGCTGGGTGACTGCAATATATCAATCACATCCATACATGCTTGCCTAGATGTATGTATAGGTACTGGTGGTAGGTAGAGTTGTACACCTCAGAGTATCGTTCTGGACGTCCAGCTCTCGATTCATAATCCCAGTCCTATCTCGCCCGTCTTCTTCAGTGCCCTGGCGTCCCTGTGGCCCTGCCAGCTCCCCAGTAGTTAGTCGAATCACAGCGCATCGAGACCTGCCACCCCGGGTGCTTTGTGAGGCTTGATTGGGGCATTCCTTTGAGCCTTACTACTACTGGTACGGGTCTTCGCCTACGGAGTATTCCTAGTTCCAAGCTGCGCTCCGCTGCTGCTGGCTGAGTCCTTGAACGCCTCGCTCTCAAACAAAGAATCCTCCCCTCATGCCCGACTTTCAATTATCGGCACCAAAGAAAGGAAGAGTGTTGAATAGATCCGGTGCTTTGAAGTGCATCTTCCTCGACGTGATCCTCCCACCGTCTAATACCATCTACCACCACCAGCATCTACTACCTTCCCCGAATCCGTCTACCCCCCGATAAATGGACTCTGATATCGCCTTTATGTCGAGGTAGCATTGAACGTCACCCACCCATTGTTGTGGCAGCGAGCCAGAACAACCCCGAATTTCCCACCTCTTTCGAAGCAAACCTCACCTTTCTCTGGCCTACGACTATTCAAAATGCCTTCCCTCGTTGTGCCAGAGTCCGGCATGTCGCTGAGCAGCTCCGCAGATGTTGCTTCCAAGCCTGGCTCCGTCGTCCCCGAGGTCTTTGGTCTCACCCTCTCGGACAGCGTGATTGAAGACATGATCAAATGCTTCCAGAATGACAAACCTCTCCAATTGTCGTTGGGGGAACATCCGGTACGCTTCATATTCACTTCTGGCTGCTCCAAGGGTCTACTGGGTTTGGTGCTGTTGAGTGAATTGTTCAACTCTCCTGCAACAGCAACAATACGATTGCTTTATATTCACTTGAAGATGCATACAGGCAACTCTTGCTAACTATCTCCCTTCCAGAGTCTTTCATACGGAACAAAAACCCAGCACCTTTCCACCTCCGACGATCCATTTACTCACGAACTCTACCGAAGTACCGAGTCCGATTCCGATACAATGGCCTTCTATGACAAGACTTCCAAGAAACAGGAGCTCGGCACGAAGAAACCCAAGATTATCAAAGTCGATTCCAAACCCAACGCTACATTCATGGGTCTCTTCGGTGGCAAGAAGTTCAATCCCGCCTTCAAGCCTCCTGTTGCTGCGGTCAAGCCCAAGGCTACCTCGAGTGCTGCCGGTACAGACGCAGCTCTGGCGCAACTCCAATCGTCGTTGGCCACAGAAACAGCGAGGAAGGCAGGCAATACGTAAGTCAAGTTTGGGGGGATTTCAGAGTTTGGCTGACCCTAGTAGGACGAAATATATCAAGACAGGACTCCCTCTCCCTGGCCAGCGAAAGGGTGCTGGTAACAAGAACAAGTTACTATCCAACAATCGATCTCTGGGTAGTGACACAACACGATCAATGCCCTCGAGTCCAGCCCTATCTGGTGTCAGGTCCCCATCAAATGGACCCACCTCCGTACCCCTCTCACAACAACAAGCCGAACTGGCCAAGGCTGCCCGCAAACCTATCATACACCTGCTTGCTCTTGGTCCCACCCGTGAGCGAGATCTGAGAGACATGCTACCGGATATTGGTAGCAATGATTTCAAACAAACTCTTCAAAGGGTTGGAGATTTAAATGACACTAGTGGCAAGCACGAGTTGCGAAAACAATACTGGAAGGAGCTTGACGTATGGTCATTCACTTTCCCGCACCAAGATGACCGCCAGCTCGCAATTGACAATGCTGTCAAACAGTACGACCGCATGCGATTGGGCATATCAGAGCCAGAGTGGGACCGATTATTACCAAGATCGGAACGTGGCACGGGAAAGAGTTTGAGCAAATTACAAGCCCAGAT
Source organism: Lachnellula cervina (assembly GCA_007825325.1). Classification (NCBI taxonomy): domain Eukaryota; kingdom Fungi; phylum Ascomycota; class Leotiomycetes; order Helotiales; family Lachnaceae; genus Lachnellula; species Lachnellula cervina. The sequence continues at coordinate 48,932 of QGMG01000121.1, read as the reverse complement.
TGCACGGGGTGATCTACAACGCCCACCGAAGATCAAGGTTCAAAAGGAGGATGGCTCAGGTCGCGATACGTCCGGGCCAGAGGATGAGGGTTCAATTAAGGACAAGAAGGTGACCAAGGTGAAGGGTGACAGCACAACCAGATCTGTGTCACAACCACCTACCACCAAAACGAAGAAGGTCGGCGAGAAGGAGACACAAGCGAAGAAACTGTTGAAGAATGCCTCGAAGCCTACTCTGAAGCCTGTTCCGAAACCTTCAGCAGCTGCCAAGAATCAGAAAGCCACCAAGACTGGGGCAAAAGTTCTGTCAAGCGAATTTGTCGAAGATTCAGATTCAGAGGATGATTTCCCCCAAAGAACTTCCAAGCCACCCAAGCCACCGAAGCCAGTTGCTGCTCCAAAGCGTCCACGCGAAGAAGATGCAGAGTCTAGTGATTCAAGCCTTCCTCTAAGCAAGAAGGCCAAGAAGGATACTGTAGCATCCACCATCCACCGAGTTTCCGACGCCTCGCAATCTTCTCGAACTACCAATACCTCAACTCAATCTTCTTCATCTACCAAGACCAAGGATACCTCTCCGCAAAAGTCCTCCCCTCTCGCTTCCTCGCCTCCAACCAATGCATCCGATGTCGATAATTCCTCAGGAGACCGTACGTCCTCGTCATCCTCAGCATCTCCTGCGAACCACTTGAGCTCCAAGAACTCTAGGTCGCCAATCCACAAACGACATCACAAGTCATCTTCGGTAGCATCATCGGTCTCCTCCACCTCGAGTCGGTACTTGAAGCCCGAGGTTATGGATCTAGCACGCAGATACCGAACTTACTATCCAAGGTACGAGGCACTTCATAGGGAACTGGCTGGAATGAAGTCAAGGGACCTTGAGAAGGAGGTAGCGCTGTTGGATATGCATGAAAGGCTTGCTCAGATGAAGCGGGAGATTAATGAGGGAATTGTGGAGGTTAGTTGAGTTGGGAACGGATTTAAATGGCTTTGAATGGCACAACAGTTTCGGCATTGGGAAAGAGGAGCATGGGACGGGCGTTAATGTTTACATTTCTTTTATCATGGATGACAAAAGCATGGCTGGAAATGTATAAACCATGGATATTACGACAGAGATTGGATGATGCCCACGATAGGCATTTAAGAAATGCAGATACCAGAACCAGAACTAAGAGTAGATACCAGAATACTATGAAGACTTGAAGAATGATATCAGCTTTTTGAGTTGCCTATTTGAGAATTCACCACCCATATCTTGTCTTTCCGGCTGAATTCTTTCTTGAAATAGGTACAGATCTAGGCTTGCCAAACGTCCCTCTCCTTCCAGATCAGATCAGCCCTGCCGCTTTCCCATTTCGGCTCGTTCGTAAGTCCGAAGAATGAGATGAGATGAGATGATTGATCGTCCGACTCGGGCTAATTCCCAACCTAAGCTCCATATATCTTGTATGTTCACTCCAATCCTGTAACCTCTACTACCGGTATATACAAGAGTCCTGGGATTGGTATGTGTTGTTTTTGGAGTTGGTGTAAATATTTATGTCTTCGCTGGCGGGGAGTTAGGATATAAATAGAAACTTTGTATCTACTAGCTTACAGAGTTTTAGATTATGATTATAGATTTTAATATAGGCATGCTGTGAGGTATTGAGTTGAGGTGATAGGGTGGTTTATTTTCTTTAGAAGGATAGGCTTCTTGGAACGGGGAGTTAGGTATGTTATGGTGTGGGGAAATTCTGGGGTAAAGGATGCGGAGGTGGAGTGAGTGAGGGGGTTTCTTGTGTATGATGTATTTGAATTTGTGATTAGGCTGCTGCGATAACGAGGTAGAAAATAGGAGTGGAGTAGAGTTGTGTAGATTGCTGTTCTGCTCATCTCTTGACATATAAGATATCGGATATGTGCTGTGGTTGGCGGTTTGATGGCTGTTGTGTGGAATGTGTTGGCGAGATAGGGGCAGAGAAGAATAGTTACAGAAGATGCTGGAGTGGAACGGTTAGGAAAACGAAGTGGTATTCGGCTTTGCAAGCAAGGGGGAAGCAAGATCGCAAGGATAATTGTATAGGGAAAAGAGTAGCTAATTCAAAGTCGTTACTTAAGGATTGATTGAGACCCTATTCCTGGTAGAAACTCCGGAGGACCATGGAAGGAGAGTTTAGGAAGCATTGCTTTCTGTTTTCAATGTACTTAGGAAAAGAGGCTTGGGGAGTCCAGCGTAATGAATATGAAGCAGGGTTGCGCCATGTCAGAGGACCGTCAATATCTCATTGAGATATCAAGTAAAATGCTCTGACAATGAGAGATCAACAGGGGCGGCAACCAAGGGAACAAGAAGCTCTTGACCTGGTTACCCTTGGACTTTAGAAAGATAGCCATTGCTTGATTTGGGTATTTTGTCATTTTGTCATTTGCCATGTCCGTATCAACGTATCTCATCAAACTCAAACCGTACTTTTCCCAAAGCAGAGCTTTTATAACCAATAGCCAAGTCCCCATCTCAACTTTTCCATCCTCAAGCACCAGAACGGGAATGAATCGAGGTAGAGTCGCTTATTGTGTCTTGAAGAGGAGGATGGCGCAGTGGCCCAGGTAGAAGTAGATGAAGTGCTTGGTCTCGTGGGTGACAAAGGAGCCGAAGTTACGTCCAACAATGCAGTGCCAGGTTGGTCCCTTGCGTTCATCAAACTGGAGGGAGGTCAGCTGTGGGGTCGAGTATTCGGAGAGCTTGGAGCTTAACGCACGGTCTTCTTGATGTACTGAGCAATATCCTGTTGCGGGGTTTGTTAGCTATGAAGAGGGCAGGTAGAAGAAGAACGCCTACCTTCTCAACTGTGTATTTAGACATTCCTTCTTGTGCTGTAGAAGCTATTAGCTACCGTGGTCTCCTAATTCGAGTCCAAGTGGTAAACATACCAACGTCAATAGCCTCCTGCTGCATGTCATCCGTCTGCAAGCCGTGTTAGCTACGTCCCAACATCCCATGTACCTCGCAGTGTCGAAATTCTATAGAGGGATGGATCTCACCATGTCTGCGCTTTTGACCTGGGCTACAAGAAGTGTTAGCATTGTTTTGTTTATAGTATGACGCGAATTGGGTAGCAGGTTTGCCTTACCCTCAAGCTTGTCCTTCAAGTTTATACCCTTCTCGGACGCCATGATTTCGGTCTGTTGCTATCGTTTAGGAATGAATGTGGTTGTCTGCTGTATCTAAACTTCGAGGGGTGGTTTCCGGAGAGGGAGGTGGCTGTTTGCGTAGCTTCGGATCTGTACTTTGGTCTGTAGGGTACGAATTTCCTAAGAAGGGAGGATTTTGCGTGTATCGAGCAGGCGACTGGATGGGAATTCTTCTTGAATTGGTAAAGGGTTGGTTTTAAGAGTCGCTATAAACCCGATGTAGATGTGAATATTGTCAAGGACTCAGGGTGAAGTCCGGCTTTGGAGGGCTAGAATACTAGGGTATGATTGGCTGAACGTTAGATACAGAAGACCCCTGTAGCGCAGCGCCGCAGCCGCGCTTGCAAAATTATTATCGAAAAATTATTATAAGACTTCCTTCCCCTCTTCCAACAAATCTTCTACAACAATGGAGTCCTCACGCATCTTCATAAAAGGTCTGCCCCCGACCATATCTGAAGAGGATTTCAAGAACCATTTCAGTGCAAGGTCTGCCATCACAGATGCTAAATTGATTCCACATCGAAGAATTGGATATATTGGCTACAAATCCCCCGAAGATGCTGCCAGAGCAGTCAAATACTTTAACAAATCATTTATTCGCATGTCCAAGATAGGAGTGGAGCTTGCACGACCCGTATGCACTCTTCCGGGATCTTTAAGAACCTCGTGCTGACTGAAGCTAGATTTCCGATGCGACCCTACCAATATCGAGGAAAGCCCAAAGGGAACAAGACAGAGAAAATGCAAAGATCTTTCAGGCACAGCGGGAGAGCCGGGAAGCAGCCTCGAAAGAGAAGCTGAATGCTGCCACGAAAAGGAAACGAAGCGATGTCGATGAGGAGGACCCTAAGCTGAAAGAGTTTTTGGAAGTCATGCAGCCGGCATCGAAAGTGAAAAAGTGGGCGACGGAAGCAGAAGACGATACGAACGAGCCACCTCCGAAGATCCAGGCAATTGAAGTCCCAGAGGCAGAGAGCGATGAGGAGTACGAGTCGGTACCGAAGAAATCGAGGAAGAGCAGCCCTAAACCTCATACGCCCGTACCCATTCCTCAAGCTGTCTTAGAGGCTCCTGCAGAGGACGAGCCAATGGTCGACATCAGTGCTATTGATGCTACAGACGACGATTGGCTTAGGAGTCGAACCAACAGAGTTTTAGATTTGATGGACCCAGAAGACATCACCCCCGCACAAAGTTCCAAGAACATTGCAGAAGTCGTCAAAACCACAGATGAACCTATCATTGATGAGGAGCCTGAAGAGCAATTCGAGGGCTTTGGGGATGAAGATGAGACCCCAACGCCAGACCTTGTTCGCGATGCAATAGCAGCAAATGGACGCCTCTTTGTCCGAAACCTTCCATATACTGCAACTGAGGAGGACCTCAGAAAACACTTTGAACCGTATGGATCACTTGAAGAGGTATGCATCTTCCCTTTCTTTCGTATTTTCCTGCCATTGTGATGAATATCCAGATAGGGACAGCTTATGCTATAAGCATTTGATGAGAACTGGACGAATAATTTTAGTAGATGCTTCGTGTTTTCTGAAGGCATACAATCTTTAACTCCTAATACATCAATATATTTGTTGCCGATGCTAATGTATAATACTAGGTCCATCTGCCCGTTGATGCTTCAGGGACGAGCAAAGGGTTCGTGTTGGTCCAGTATACGAACCCAGCTACCGCCGCAGAAGCTTACCATAACCTTGATGGTGAGCCATTTCAGGGTAGGCTTTTGCATATTTTACCTGCCGCTGCAAAACGAGAGAACAAGTTGGATGAGTTTGCCATTGCAAAGCTACCACTCAAGAAGCAGAAGCAGATCAAGAAGAAAGCGGAAGCTTCTTCGGCCACGTTCAACTGGAACTCCTTGTTCATGAACCAAGATGCTGTGAACTCGACTATTGCTGCTCGACTTGGGGTATCGAAATCTGAACTGTTGGATCCAACATCTGCAGATTCTGGTGTGAAGCAAGCCATAGCAGAAACGACAGTCATTCAGGAAAGCAAGGCGTATTTCGCAAAGAACGGGGTTGACCTCGAGGCTTTCAAGAAACGCGAACGAGGCGATACATCCATTCTTGTCAAGAATTTTCCATTTGGTATGACACTTGAAGAGTTGCGCAAGATGTTTGAAGAATTTGGACAAGTCCTCCGTGTGTTGATGCCTCCGACCGGCACGATTGCGATTGTCGAGTTTGCTCAGCCATCGCATGCGCGGGCAGCATTCGGAAGTTTGGCATATCGTCGTATGAAGGATTCTATCTTGTATCTGGAAAAGGCACCTAAAGATTTGTTCACCGTTGTCAGCAGTAATGCCGAGGTGATCTCTTCGGACCGAAAGGCAGATGCAGATCAGAAATTGTCAGGATCTGATCTCCTCGAGAGAGAGGATGAGGGGCTTGATACCTCGACATTATTCGTCCGGAATCTCAATTTTACTACAACTAGTGATCGTCTGACCGAGACATTCAAACCTCTAGATGGCTTCATGTCTGCTCGCGTAAATACCAAGACTGATGCGAAGAAACCAGGCCAGGTTCTCAGTATGGGCTTTGGTTTCCTTGAGTTTAAATCCAAGGCCCAGGCTCAGGCAGCACTTAAAGCAATGGATGGCTCCATGCTAGAAGGTCACAAGCTATTGATCAAGGCCTCACACAAGGGAGCTGATGCAGCTGAAGATCGGAGAAAGGAAGATAGGGCGAGAAAGATGGCTGGCAAACGGACAAAGATCATCATTAAGAATCTACCCTTCGAAGCGACCAAAAAAGATGTCCGAGCTCTTTTCAGTTCGTATGGCCAACTCCGCTCAGTTCGTGTTCCTCAAAAGTTCGATCACTCAACTCGTGGGTTCGCCTTTGCCGATTTCATTACGGCCCGGGAAGCGGAGAATGCACTAGAGGCTTTGAAAGACACTCATCTTCTTGGTCGTCGCCTTGTTATCGAATTTGCTTCAGGCGATACTATCGATGCAGAGGAAGAAATCGAGAAGATGCAGAAGAAAGTTAGCGGTCAAGTTAACAAAGTTGCATTACAGAACCTCACTGGCGGAGGTCGTAAGAAATTCAATATTGAAGGGAACGATGGAGAGGAGGATTGATCGTCTTGAGGTATTTGTCGATAATATCTCGCCTCCTTGGATCCAATTCTGGCAAGCGAAATTCCCCTTACTGCAATACAACAACACCATTGGCCGGATCCCTTCATACAGAGACTTGACTTAACTCCTGGGCATACCCACCTAGGAAATCAATGGCAATATCAATGTCCGCAAAGTTTGCGATAATTTGTGGACTAAGCTAAGGAATGTCACTGACTCTCCTACTGTCTTGGCGACAATGGAATAAGGCAGCATCATGTTGATTTTAGCGATCTACATGGAATTCTGAACGTTGCTCGGACATGGCCATGATATGCTGTTCTGGGCAAGTCCTTAGATCAACAAGATGGAGCATTCCTCCGGTAACTCAAGTAACAAACATGTAAGGTTAGCTTCCTCTCCACAAACAGACATCCTTGCATGGGATGAACAGAATTCAACCACAAGCTTGCCCTTGTTCCGTCTCATTACTCAACTGTTGTTGCAGGAGTACTCAAGCTCACCTCTTATATCCTTTGGCTCCTCATTTCATTCTCAAGGCACCTATTGACATTCCCTCTCTAAAAGTCAACCGTGACCCCAGCTTTTGCCATTCCTTTAAGCATTTCTTACTACAATCCTTATTCCTATCCAACCAACAGAACACCTTGGTGCACAGCCTTTACGATTTTACGAATGTGCATTTGTCCAGGTGACGACATTGCAGCAGAAGCATTCTTTATATTTAATTTTACGATCCATGGCGCATACCCTACACTCTAACTATCCAGTACTGGACGCGTCCAGGCAGCCGCTTACGGATTCAGCTGGTAATTCTCAGGGTTTAGCTTCAGGTACATATCATGATAGTAAGGAATTTGAATCACGGGGGGATAGACCCATATATCCAACGCCAACAGTACCATCATCACATCAGTCTATGGTACCATTATCAGAACGACGGCAACGACAACAGCATAATCAACGACGAAGACAACAAAAGTTTAGCCGGAATCCTATCGTCAATTCAGGTCTTTATAAAGCATATCGAGAGCGACAGAACAAGGATGGAAATCCAGACGACCATAAATGGCCACGGCAGCTTGAGATTGCTTTCTTGGATGGTATGTATAAATCTTCACAACCGTCATGGCGCTGACATCTTGCAGCCCTGATTGATATTCCGCATATGGGAAGGCGAAAGTTTTCCTATCATGGGAAGCCTCATGGCCGCAATGAGTTGATTAAAGAATATTTATGGATTGCCTATCTCGAAAGTCTTCCGCCTGGTCAACCACCAGACATGTCGATGGCTCGGACGCGGAAGCAGGTCTCAAGTCATATCCAAGTCTTGAAGACTTTCTTCAAAGACCACCCAGCATGTGAGGCAACTCATCGAGAAGTTTGAACTTGGCTGACTCGAATAGATGAACGACTCTTCCCACCAAAGCATACTGCGAAGAATGGATTTGAGGATTCTTTCAAGAATGACCCATGCCTGAGAGCGCTTTCACAGGGTCGATTACCGCATAAACGATATGATTATTACGATGAGATCAGTCAGTTGATGAAGACTAAATACCCGCCTATGAAACCGACTATGTTTTGGTTACTTATTACAAGTATAACCATCGAAAGCGGGAGGAATACTGGCGAAGAGGATTTGTATAACGAGGGTATTGTCTTACACAAGTACACCAGTCTATCAGCTGAACGACCGCGTGCCAGTCTGGAATCAATTCCGAATTGGCGTCAACGATTTCCTATCCTTTCTACGGCACGAGATCTAGACTGTGACATTATCCACATGGATACATCTCTGAGTCTAATGTCAACTTACCCGCCAGCGGGAGCAGAGTTGGTTTCTCGAACTGAGCTTTCCATGCCGGGTTGCGAGCTAGAAAACTGCGTTTGGCAAATAAATACTTCGTTCACAATGCCACCTACTCTCAGCCGCGATCCAATTATCGATCTCGACGAAGAATCTTCGACATCCATCAATCACGTCGTGTCTGTTACGCGAGACGAGACCCGCATTAAAGTTCCCTTTCCTGCAAAGGTGTGGGCACACGCGCTCACGTGTCTCACCGATGCACAGCTTCGTTACGACGAGAGACGCAAGTCCTATCATCCCAATTCCGAACCACGGAAATCGGCGAGAGAGTATGTGGACCAGATTTCCATGTATCAGGCTATACAGTCCTCGCCATCCAACGGGCATCCCTTCGAAACACGAGCAATCATCGTGTGGACCTTCCGCAAAGCATCACACGGTGAGCCTAGTGCCACGAGCTGGAGATATTTGGATGCTGCTCCTCCGCGCAGGAGCGTAATGAGCCCGAGTCCGCATCACAGTTCTCAGCTGTCGGCGATTATGCACGAGAACTTCAATGCATTCGTCGAGCCAGCCCACCAGCCTAGTATGCTCGATCCGTTTCCTGCACCTAATCTGCATAGTCCATTTGCGAATCAGGGGTATGGGTTTGCCGCCCCGACGGGCTTTGAAATGCCGCCTGAGAATTTGAGCTTTTCAAGTACGGTGACGGCAGATAGCGAGGGTACGCTTGTTGGGGACACAGAGTCGAACATTGATCACTACCTTGCGAATGCGAATCTGAACGTCAATCTGGATTATAGTCACGATGCACATAATTGGCATTTGCCAGCCAGTGAGAGCTTTGGGGAAGATCCAGCTTGGGGAAACTATTCGGTACCGAGTAGTACGCCTCAAATCGCCTGGGATGCTCCGAGTGATGCCAAAATACATGATCAGTGGAACGATGGGATGGATGCGAAAGCCATTCCCTGGGCTAGCGGCTCGACGCCAACGCAGAAGAATGAGTGGGAAGGGAGTCCTGTGGATAAACATTGGGCTCCTGAGTTGGAAGCAGAACACAGCATCAGTCCTGTCAACCCGCATGATTATGAACAGATTGAACAGAGTATTGAGCATAGTCTTGAGGAGAAGTTACGGCCTTGGATTGAACATCACTCTGCTGAGAATGCTGCGAGTGCCAATTTTGCTCATGATGGGGTGTCGGATTCTATCATTCCGAATTTGGAAGCAATTGTTGAAGTGGAGAGTAAGGAGACGTGGGGTGATGTGGAAAGGGAGGAAGGATGGGTTGATGTTCCTGGTGTAGGGGATGACTTTAATTTGCCAGAATGGCAGAATAATTAAAGTGAAGATGGAGGAAAAGAATTCGAGGGAGACTCGAACTTATAGTGTAGGGCTAGGCGTTATGTGTGCGGGAGTTTAGGATGTTGAATTTTGGGATGGGTTAATTGGTCTTATGACAGCTAATAATTTTGATTCTTCTATGACTTATGAGATTCACATGAACCACCAGAACCAGAAATGTATTATTGCTGGTTGGATATTGGTCACGTGATTATACCTGACCCCTTTCTGGGATTGTTCCCTTTCGGTCAATACTAGCTCGATCCCTCACTTCCTCTTGCCTTGGATTTATGCCCTTTTGACTAGAAAATGACTTTGTACTAATTATTCCTACTTTAGGTAAGGAGCCCCGATTGATTAGTCATCGCATAAAGGGGTTGAGACCTGGTGGAGAATCTTCCAATTGGTCCGATGTGGGTGGACCGTTAATGCATAACATACCTGATAACGTGACGCGTACCTCTGTATAAGTTGTGGAGATGGAAAATACTTCAACGCTTTGATGTGTTTTCTAAACTTTGCTAATATTTCAATTCTTCGTCTTGGCCTCCGTCTCTAGCGTATCAACCGTCGAGGACCCCACTTTCCAATGTCGGATTTGAAGGGACCGGACTCGGCCTTCTTCACACTATCGGATGTTATTGTTCTTGACGAATTATATCGAGATATCAACGACCATGAAGCTTCAAAGGGTCAGAATCAACCACAAATCGCCCTTGATCGTCTATCAGGTTTAGCTGATCCCAAGCACCCTGACTTCCAACCCACCGTCTTCTGCGCTTGGGATGCTGAGGAACCAAAGAAGAAAAGCAGTCGTACGTTGCGCGAGAGCATCTTGCAACTGTACACCGACTGGGCAAGAACCGTGGTACGGCATGAGACCGATGTCGTCTTTCTCACCCACATAATCCTATACTTCGTCACCGCCGTCCCAAGTGCCTTGTACCTGTTTCACGACTTCCATTTGCTGCACGGGATAGCACACCTGCTGCTCATAATATGGTATTCCGGCGCCTTCACCCTCATGATGCACAACCACATCCACAATAACGGCGTGCTATCAAAACCCTACGCCATCTTCGACTGGACTTTCCCATACATCTTGGAGCCGCTTATGGGCCATACCTGGGATTCCTATTATTACCACCACGTGAAAGCTCATCACGTGGAAGGCAACGGGCCAGATGATTTGAGCAGTACCATACGATACCAACGGGATTCAGTAGTTGATTTCCTGCAATACGAATTAAGGTTTCTCTTCCTGTGCTGGGTAGATCTACCACTGTACTTTATAAGCAAGCGGAAATACAATCTGGCGGTCCGGGTCTTTTGCTCGGAAATATCAAGCTACACAGCCATGGTCCTCCTCGCGCGCTGGAACTTCAAGCCTACGCTCTTCGTGCTCATTCTCCCGTTTGTGGTGCTGAGATTTGGACTCATGATTGGGAATTGGGGTCAACATGCGTTGGTGGATGAGGTGGAGCCGGATTCGGATTTCAGGAGCAGTATTACGCTGATCGACGTACCGGTATGTTATTCTTCCGCTGAAAGATCTAGACTAATGCGAACAGTCGAATCGCTTCTGCTTTAACGATGGTTACCATACTTCTCATCACTTGAATCCACGACGGCATTGGCGTGACCATCCGCGTGCGTTCTTGCAAGCTAAAGAGCGGTATGCGGATGAGGGCGCGTTGGTGTTTCAGAATATCGACTATCTGGAAATCACTTTTCGGTGTTTGACCAAGAATTATATGCATTTGGCGAAACAGTTGGTTCCTATTGGGAAGCAGATTGGAATGAGTCAGGTTGAGCTTGCGGAGATGCTGAAGACGAAGACGCGGAAGTTTAGTGAGGAGGAGATCGCGGCCAAGTTTGCGAAGTTTGAGGTGGAGGAGATTAAGAAGAGGGCGGAGGAGAAGAGGGTTCAGTAGGGGCTGGGCACCTTGATTTGTACGTATTATTCACGGTAGATTTAATGACTATAGACTTGCCTGCAATATATCCAGACGCTGGGTGTGTTTGTTAATGTCTCAATTGCCGTGGGACATTGTCAAGGAATCATCACAGCTGCCTCTAGAAACTTCCACAGCCCATCAATCGGCTGATTTCGTAAGTTTTTCTGTGTTAGTTTTCTCTCAAGTCTTAATATCAAATCACAGCTCTGTTAAAGGTTAACTCTTGAATGCATTGGATTGATCGTAATTACAAAAAAAATGCGAGTACTTTACCACTTTGGGTTTAAAGACCAACTTTGGGTCTGATATAAAGACCATCTTTGGGCCTGGTACCTACTACGAGGATACGAAAAGACCAACTTCGGGCCACCTACTTTGAGGTTATAAAGCCACTTCGGGCAAGAAATAAGACCTACTACGAGGAATATAAGCACTTTGGGTTTAAAATCTACTTTGAGATTTGACTCGACTTTCGCACCAAATTGTCATCGTGATGAAGCCTGCCTTAGCATGATGAGGTTGGGCCTCGACGATGATTTTGGCCTCGGCGATGATGTCGGCCTCGACGATGGTTTTGGCTTGGACGTGGGGCTTGGCTTCTAGTGGCAGAGGTACTTTGTCTTGAGGTGCTTGGGGTACCGGCGTCAGCGGCACGGTGGCGCATGTCAGTCCATGCTTCGTCTTGTACTTGTCCAGATGTTGGAGTTGCTGGAACAGAGTCTGTGCCGTGCGGTTGAGTTACCGTGGTAACAGATTCTCGGGTAGGCGTGCTTTGAGGGTTCGCAGCTGATGCTTGGTCTTGTTGAGGAGGCGCTCTCGCGACTGGGTTCTTCTTCAGGACGTTGTCTGGCTGTACGCCCGGGAATTTCTCCGTGGGAACTTGTAAAGTCAGTAAAAATGGATCATGACTATATGTTTCAAGACACCTACAAAGACGTTCCCAGAGCCATGACTGGGAGAGGTAACGCGCCATGTCCAGAGAGTAGTGCTTGTAGGGGCCAGAAACAGCCAGATCGTTGCATTCTTTTGCCTGGCTGTCGACAAGGCTTCTTGGGAGCTTCAATTCCCTGGCCTTAGCCAGGATTTGGTCGGACACGTTGGTATAGCCAACCATTGTGATGGCGGCGGTTGCTATTCAGCAAGAGGCGAAGGAAGGGAGGGTCTGCGCAGATGTTTTTGAGTGTTTCTGCGCAAAAAGTCTTGTGTGTGGATGATGAGGTGCCCAAAGATCGAAGGAAGTATAAGATCACAACGAAGATATATCCGAGAAAATTTCTCTCCGAGCTAGGCAAGATTGAATTGGCGGTCCAACATGACAGAAATCTTTGGGTACTTGGCCAAATAATAATAACTCTAAGTTTGTGAGACAATCACGGAAGGTTACTTACATGTTTAAATACCCGGGACTTCTGTCCAGCCCCTTAAGGGCCCATACCAACGACTGTCAACACCATCAATCAGCCCAAGTCTAGGTATGATGCCGTGATATCTGTATTTCATCCCAATACTCCCTTACCGCCTAGGCGTGAATCCCCTTAATATCATCCATCACGTGGCTGGAAAACAAACGACGCACAAAACAAACCTTCGAAATATATATATTTCGATCTGTGTGCCAACATCCATGAAAAAAGCCAGCATCAGACCTCTCACGATGCATCCAAACGGCCAGCACAACTCGCACTCTGGTGCCCCGCCAACTCGAAATCCTAGGGACCCAGACTACCAGCGAACCCACGACATGTACGGCAATCCGTACTCAAACAATCAGGGTTACCCAATGGGCCCTCCTCCTCCTCCACGACAGAACAACCGGGGGAGCCCAGGCCCATACACGTATGTGGGTCATCCCCAAAATCAACTTCAGAATCCAGGTGGCTATCCTCAAATGCCACCGCCGCAGTATCAGCAACTGCAATATCAACACCTTCAGAACCCAGGTGGCCACCATCCAATGCCACATCAACAACCCCAGAACCGTGGTAGCTATCCACTAATGCTACCCCAGCAGTATCATCAACTGCAATATCAACAACCTCAGAACCGAGCTGGCTTTCGTCCTCCAATGCCACATCAACATCCTCAGAACACAGGTGGCTTCCCTCCAATGCCACCTCCGCAGTTTTCCCCACAACTGCAATATCAACAAGCTTACGCCTCTTACCCACAACGAGGTATGACCCCTCGCGCAGAACCACCCCGACATCTCTGTGCACCTCATCCTCCGCCCTCTCAGCTGGATAGCAGCCGCCGCAGCGCCGCCTTCACTATGGCTGGCTATACCAGCGTCGAAGACCAATTCCTCGCCAAGGCGAGAGAAATGATGCTCCCCGATGAGCTCATCATAGAAAAGAACATCGAGTGCGTGGATAGGGTCGAAACAGCAGCATACGACCACTTCACGGACGATTACAAAGATTACCTGGGTGAGCTATGGCTCTGGAACATGCTCATTCCTGAAGAGCCCTTCCCAGGCATACCTCCCGAGAACAACTTGCTTCCGACGGCTGCACCACAAGCACCAGAATCAGCACCGGTACCAGCACCACTTCTCGCTAGCACTGAACTCTCCGTCGAACAATTCCTCCGGGATTTAGAACAAGTTGATAGAATCAGAAACTCTACCAGTCACCCCTCGATTAAGAAGCAGCGCGCCCGCAGCGCTAGCCCCGAACCAATCAACAAGAAGAAGGATCTCTCAGATTACCGCCAACGAGATGAGACTTCAAGGCGAAACACCAAGCAGATCAAAACCGAAAAAGCCCCTGCGGTGGTAAAACTTGAAGATAGAATCACAGACTTACGGGGCAACCGGCTCAACCTACGCAAAGACCAAAAGAAAGCCGCAACTCCACCAGCACAGTCTGAGAATAACATGGAGAATGGTGGCAAGGATGGGTGGCAGACCCGGGGGAGAGGGAAGGGGAGAGGGAGAGGAAGAGGAAGGAGGAGATGATTTCGTCGTTGTACGATTCTTGGCCGCTTCGAACATTTTGCCGTTGAGTAAACATAAACGCCGTTGCTGCGACTCCTACGGGCCTCTCGCCGTTGTGCGAATTGAAGAACGCCGTTGTCGTTCACCAAATAACGCCGTTGTCGTTAATTATGGACGTTGTCCAGGTCATCGTTGCATGACCACCCGAAATCATTGTAAGTAATCAAATACCAAATCCCCAAAACACTGACCTCGGCCCATTATCGCCCCTCTGATCTTTCACTTCGACTGCTTTGTATATCAGCTTCCATATCGGGAACTACTGTTATCGCCTACAGTATTTTACAACCTCTCCAAAAAGGCCTAATGCTCCTTATGCTGGATAGATAGAGGCGACACTCACCATGGTTGATCTTTAATGTCCCACACCGCCTGGCACATTATAATCCGGTGCCGCTATGTCCGAGTAGCGACTATCTGTCGAGAAGGCCGTAAAATACTACAGGAGTTTTGGTCAAAGGTTATACTTTCCTTGTCAAGTAAGCCTTGCTAATGAACGGTTGATAGCCCGCAAGCCCTACGCCGTGACAGTTTGTTCACATCTGGAAGTGCTTGAGAACTGGTCCTGAGCATTCAATTAGATGCCGTCATAGTATACATCGGACTGTACCTGAAACTTCGAATTGACGTCTAACCACAGGCACTTGCTTCCAAATACTTAGTGCTGACGGTACCAGACCCATTCAAGTGACGCAAAATCGACACTGTCGAATACGGAGCTACAAGAACAGGGGGCTATTTTTAGACTTATATTCTCATTATCATGATGCATACCATTTAGCAAAACCGAAGCTATGCAATATCAAGCTCAATCCAGAGCAACACCATAAAACACCATATGCCCAACCGTTTTCCTATCCCAGATACGCCGACTCGATACGCCTTAAGATGCCATAAGATCAGTGATAGGCTGCCACTCAATCACACTCTTCTGCCTATCATCTCTACTGACACGGTAATAGTGCTCAGTAAAGTCATTACAATGCATATGCCTCAAGAACTCCTCATCGTGAGTGATGATGATGAGTTGGAAGTTGGCTTGGTGCTTGCGAGCCTCGATGATTCCATGCAAGGCCTTGGCCAGAGCCTGGATATTGTCCTGGTCGAGGTTCGTAGTAGGTTCGTCAAGCGCAATAATCTTGTTCTTGTTAGCAAAGTTAAGAAAGCAGATAGGGTTACTTACTCCACAGTTGACTCCAAAACATTCCGCCAGAGCCAAACGAATGATAATACATGCAAGCACCTTCTGCCCAGCACTACATCGACCACGCATATCCATCTCGGTATCCTGCTTGACCATCACCACACGGTATTTGTAGGAATTTCGTGCGACTGTCGACTCATCATCGTCATCGGAGCGAATCATGATTGTATCAATGTCGGTGCCTTGGTATGTCTTTTGCCAGAGATCACTCGCAATTGCATTGATCTCTTCCATCTTCATGCTGTGATATTTCATAATCGCCTGGTCGACTGCCTTGTGTAATTTGGCAACGTCATCAGTAACAGCTTTTGTGCTTGTCAAGTTCACAAGAGCCTGCCGATATCGCACAGCGGCATCTTTGTAGTCGGTCTCCCATTCCGTCAAGTACTTTCTCAACTCCTCATCCTTGGACTTGATTTCACCAAAGACCGGGCCTCGCTTGGCAATCAGATTCTGAGACATCTTCTCCGCTCTGACTGCTTCATGCTCAAGCTTCTCCCAATCATCTGCGACGTTGCGCAACTCCAATTCGCCAATCTCATTCTGCAGCACCTTGAGTTGTTTAAGAAGGTTTCGGTATCTCACATTGTCCTTCATGCTTCTCAAAGTAGTTTCACTGTCACGGAGCATGTCCTTCAGCTCATTAGCTTTCTCAGTGACCTTGGCCACATCGCTTTCAATCCGATTCTGGTCTTGCTCGATGGTGTCGATCTCGCGCTGACAAGAAGCAAGTTTTCCTGGACCGCCGGCTGCGATGTATTGGTTGACATTGCCTTCAATCATGTCAATCTTGTTCACGGTCTCAGATAGAGCGGTCTTTTCGGTCTGAACCTCATTCTCCTTGGTACGACCACGTGCCTGCACCTTCTTGAGTTGTGCTATTGCTTTGTCGATTTGGGGACCCAAAAGTTGAAGCTCAGAATCCGCTTGTTGAATAGATTCGCGAAGTTGAGTAGTACTCTCACGAAGTTCCTCAATCCTGGAAAGCAGGCCGCGCTTGTTCTCGAGAAGGTGGTCGGCGGAAGTGAGCTTGCTAGAAAGGGCATCCAATTCTCTCTCGAGATCATTCCTAGCAGTCTTGGCTTTCTCCTTGTTACTAGACATCTTTCCGATTTTGGCTTCGAGTGTTCGAATCTGCTCGTCGCAGGCTGCCATCTGCTGCTGGATCTCATCAGTACTTCGACTAGCCCCAGACAAAGATTGCTGCGAGGAAAGTCGCGTCACTTCGCTTTCGTGCTTGGCAATTTCGCTGCTGCATAGAGAGATGGCGCGGACAGTCTCGGTGAGTGCCTCAATGTCTCTCTTCGTTGACTCTGCCACGCTCACCACGCCATCATGTTTTTCGAGACGTGCGAGAGCGTCCGCCTTTGCTGTTTCAAGCTTCTGCAACTCCTTCTCAAGGGATGGTAATTCGGCCTTGAGGGTATTGTATTTCTCATACTGTGATCGCGCCGAGTTTGCCTTGCGAAGATGTTCTTCGAGGTCATCAAGCTCCTTTTGAAGCTCGTCCTCTGCAAATTTGGTGAGGCGAGCATTGATCTTTTGCATGGCTGTCGATTGTTCCTTCTGATCAGCAAACTTTCTAGTGCAAAGTCTACAGGCGTTGTTTTTATTCAGATACCCAAGACATTCTTTGAAATATTTCGTAGCAAAATCCGCGCCATCAACTTGTGTCTTGTAGTCATCACGCTCGCTCTCCAGGCTCTCGAGCTCAGTCTGGTAGTCTTCGACGCTGGAAAGGGGTCTCTCCTCAGATGTGGTGATTGATGCCAATACTGCAGCCTCGCATTTCTGCATAGTTTCCTTGTTCTTCTTCAAGTCCTCGCGGGCTTGCTTCAGCTGGTAGTCAACTCTGTTGTATTCATCCTTGACTCCTTCGTGTTGCTTCTTGGCATCTGCGACCTCTCGAGCTCGTTGCTCAACGACAGTGTAGAACTCGCGCTCCAAAGTGTCGACACGCCAGTCCGTGCCAACCACCGACACCAATTCGCCGTTGTGAGTAGCCTTCATGGTATCAAGACTCGACTGTTGTTGCTTGGCATTCTTCTTGGCTAGATCAAGTTGAGCCCGAGCGCTGGATTGGTTGGTGACTTGGGTGATCTCATCGACGAGCTTTCTCGACTCTTCTTTCAACTCTGTCAGTTGGGTCTGCCCTTTCTTCAGGTTCTGATCCCAAGCTGCAGCTTCATAGTCGGCATCCATTTTCTGTAGTCGTTCCTGCACATCATTTCGCAAAGTCACAAGTCCTGCCTTTGTGCCTTCGTCCATCTTGATAGTGCCCATCAGTTTCTGCTTCGCATTAGTTTCTGTCTCATTCTTGTTGATGGTCTGTCGAGAGAAGACTTTAGATTGCGTTTGAGTAGTCCGGCGCTGCTCAAGATCGTTGATGGCTGCCTGTGCTTCGTCAATTTCGTCGCTGGTGGCCTTTCTGATTCGCTCCAGCTCTCGATCCTTGTCTTTGGAAGCCTTGACTATCCGCGAGATGAAGTCCTGAATCTGGTCCGAGTCAACATCACCCTCATAACCTCTCACACCATGGCGGCGAGCAGATTCCTTGATGAGTTTGACTCGCTTCTCAAGGTTCCTCTCATGTTGTTCCTTCTGGGCTTGATGTTGACCTAGTTCCGCCTGTTTTTGAGACATTTGCCGGCCCAGATCCTTGAGAGAATCTTTAAGTTCGGAATATTCCACAGAATAACCCTCCTGCTCCTCCTTATTTTGAGCCATTCGTTCGCTGTACTGTGCAATGGTAGACTCCAGCCATTCGTCCGAGTCTTGCAATTCAACCATATAACTCTTCAGGCTGTCGATGCTCTCCTGCACACCTTCTGCCTTTTGAGTCTTGGCCTTCAGATCCTCAACAGCAGTGGAAGCCTTCTTTGCTTCCTTGCGCTTCTGCATCGCAAACGCCCCAGCATCCTTGATTTCTTGATCAACAACCGCGAGATCCTCTACAAGTTTATCCACCACTTCCTGAAGTACTTTGGTCTTCTTTACCAATCTCTCGCCCTTTTCCTTGTTGATCTTTTCGGTTCTTTCGGTCTGCTCGAGAAGCTTCACTTCCTCCATGTACTTCTTCCGTACGACTTTAAGATTGTCAATGACCTTTGTGTATTTTGAGGCATCGAATATCAAGTCGAACTTCTTCTTCAGGGACAAAGGGTCGCTCATTGGCCACAACGAATCATCTTGGTGGCAGAAGATGACATTGTCCAAGATTGCTGGGGATACCCCAAGGAAATCGAGCATAGCCTCGTTCATTCCGGCCACTTTGTTGGATGTTGAAGTACGTTCGCCGTTTCTGTCGATGAGGAGATTGCCGTCGAGGGTTGTCATCTTATATGCCCCTCCTCTCTGAGAGGTAAGTGATACACTTCTTGTCACAACGACCTTGTTTCCCTGGGTGTCCTTCAACCGTAGCTTCACTTGTGCCATAACCTCCTTTTCGCCGCAGAGCTGCCAATATATTAGTGTGAGACTTGATTGTATAATGAGTCCTACCTTGGGGTCATGAATAAAGGCGCCTTTGACGCTGTTTGGAGGTTGTTGGCCGGTGGTGGCATACTTGAGGCATTCGATGATGGTCTGTAGAAGGTTTAGCACAGTATTTTCTGGCAGAGGGATTTGCATACAGTCTTGCCAGAGCCATTGAATCCGACGATGAGGGTCAAGGGGGTTTGGAAGATAATAATCTCGCCACGGGTATTGTCGAAGGAGCGGACTCTGGATAGATAGTGGTTAGCACAGAAGTAAAGCAATAGATGCTACACCAGTGGCGAATAGATTCAATAGAGGAATTAAATGAGACGTACCCCATAATCTTCAACCTGTCGATGGAAGCTATCGTGAGAGGTTAGTCTTTCTGATCCGGGGCCCGTTTGCCTGAAGGTTACTTACACCTGGTATGATTAGCCGGGGCTATTGAAGGATGGCAGACTGTACTTACATCTTGTCTATTGCCTATGTGGCTCGCTAACCAAGTCAGAAGAATATCTCATGCGTTGCCAGACTCTGTTGATATGGTGGAAGGGGATGTTGACGAAGGTGTTCAGGTGCGACGTACGACGCGAGAGCTTCTTATAGTGAACGCGTCAGGCTTCCGCGCCCTATCACGTGCCGATTCGGAGCATGCTGTAAGTTAATCTTGGCTGGCGAAGAGACAACGTCAGTGTTTGTGTGAATTTATGATATGGATGAATTATTGGACGATATCTAGGTCCTTTTCTCCTCTGATCTTGCCCTTGGCGTAAATCTGTAAATCTCAAAGCCACTGCACTGCTTGGTGTTTTAAAAGCATCAAAAACAGGAGCTATAGGTACGGAGTATATGTCCGCATCCGTAAATCACACTAAAAGACCCCGAACCTACATACAAACCTACCCTACTAGTACTAGGCTAGGTACCGGTCTATCAGATCGCCACCCAGAGCTCCAACCTAACTTCTAGCCCCACGTCAAAGCTCCAGATCCTCCCCTCCCCTCCTAGACCTCAAGGCAGGTCCGCCTTTGCAGGTTCTCGAATGTGCACTTGTTCTGTATATTGCTAGCACGTTCCAAGCTTTGGACAAAACAATCTGGCAATGGATCCGTCCTACATGTATACAAACATGGGCATGAACGAACTGCCCGTGGACTTGTCAGCCTCGGCGGTACCATTACCCCCTCCCACCCATCTCGAAGAGATACTGATGAAATGTTCAGGGCGGCTCCAACGGACATGACATCTCAATGACAGGAATGCTGGACGATGGGGGGATGCTCGCAGACTTCGATAATATGCCAATGACGCTCGACGCTGGCCGCCTCCATAGCCAAAGCCAAAGCCAAAGCCAAAAGCCCTATACTGCAATGGATCATACCATGTCACATAATAGTTTAGAGTCGCCGGATGGCAAGGCAAAGTCCGGATCGAATCCTGTACTCGAGCAAATGACAGGGGCTGGTGCTGGCCCTCTGCCCACCAGCTTCGGAGCTCAATCAACACTCAGTGGTGGCAGTACTCTCACAGAATTTACCAAGAGGAGGAACTGGTCGCAGAGGGTAGTCGAGGAACTAAAGGATTTTTTACACATTCTTACGCCCGATGGTCGAATACTCTATCTCTCTCCAAGTAGCAACCATTTAACTGGATATCTTCAAGATGAATTGGTCGGCAAATTTATTGTGGATTTCATACATCCGGACGATAGTGGCATATTTGTCAGGGAGTTCAACGAGTCGATTGCAAGTGGCCATCCTCTACGATTCTTCTATCGGTTCAGGAGGAAAGATGATACATATACTATATTCGAATCCCACGGGCATCCGCATCTCACGTCCGAGGCAGCACAGTTTGGGCCCAACAATTCGGCAGGCTTCTGTAGAGGCTTTTTTATGATGGCACGCCCATATCCAACCAAGAACGCAGCACTACTGGACTCGTTTCTGGAGCACAAGATCGAGAATGAGCGGTTGATAAGGCGGATCGAGGAATTGAAGAATGAAGAGGCCGAGGAGGCAGACGATGCTAATCGACATCGCAAAAAGGAAGGTCGATCCGAAAACCAATCCGAGGAGAATGATACAATGGGAGGAACATCCACAAGCACACCAATACCAGCATCAATGGCAATGCCTCCACCTGCAAAACCTTCGAATCTGAATGCTGCACTTACTCGCCAGAACCTCGAAGATGCCAACTTGAGTAGTAGGCCGGATTCCATAAAAGACAAGATGGCCCGTTACGAGGGTGCTACTCACATCGAGACCATTGAGATGCTAACAGGTTTGAGGTATCAAGATGGGGAAAGAAGTCAGGGTATTAGTACTGGAGATATAAGCCCAGCCTTGATCAAGGGAGATGCAGGAATCACGATAGCAGTCGACAAGGAAGCAAGAGCAAGTGACAAGAGAAAGAAGATCAAGTTGCCGGATGAATATGTCTGTACAGATTGTGGTAAGTTCCCCATCTGTAGTCTTACTTTATCCCTAACCTTGAACAGGCACACTCGATTCACCAGAGTGGCGTAAAGGTCCCAGCGGACCAAAGACACTTTGCAACGCATGCGGTCTTCGATGGGCCAAGAAAGAAAAGAAGAGGCCCGGCCCTCCCGGACCAGGCAATGGAAGCAGTTGATACCTCTCATATTTCCAGCATAGATTGCTTATAGGCGCAAGGAGCTTTGGGATCTTCGATATGGCGCTGGTTGGGCCTCGGTGTTTAAGAGCGCGCAAAGATACCCAAAGTAGGGAACATATTCTTGGTATTATGAAAAAGAAACAAAGTCTGCCTACTCTTCCTTATGAGTGATGAATTACAGTACTATTAAAGCCTCGGTAGGAGCGAAGCCAAGCAAGACGATTCAGAACTAGAATCTAACCCCGTTTACAAAGTCAACCGCCTCTCCAAAATGGAAATGAATCCCCGTCTTGTACGCCAAAGCCAGAATCCCCAACGCCGACGCCCCACAACTCGTAGCAATCGTCGGCGCCACCTCCACGCCCGCACCGTCGGATCCCACTCCCTCTGCTTCTGCTCTACAAACTCCTCCAAGCCAACCCTTCCATCATCCTTCCTCTCTACCTTTCCATAATAACACAACACCGCACCCTTGCTAATCTCATACTCCCTCGACCCATTCTTCATATACAACGGGATCTTCTCGCCCGGGTTATCATTCTCCCTCTTCTCGTCCTCTGCTGACCCGGGCTTGAATCTCTTGATTGAAGGCCACACGCCGATCTTGGCCATGGCGCGGTACTCATAGGACGGCTGGCGCGGCGCCCGTGTCTGGATGGCTGCTTGTCTCTGTTTAGCTTTCGTGCCTGTGCGTGTGGTGATCTGACCTCGGCTTTCTAGGTCCGCGACCAAGTCATCGATTTCCTGCTTCTCGGCCACCCACTGGCTGCGCGCAGCGGTGTACGCGTTGATTACGGCGTGCTTGCTTCGGGTGTAGGAGGTGTTGTCGAGGCTCGTTTGGTCGTCTTGGTCGTAGAATGTGCCGGGGGATACATCGACCCAGAAGAATATGGTGGAGGACATGCGGACGGCGAGGGAGAGGTAGGCGGCTGAGGATATGAGGTTGTGGAGGCTTTGGTATTGGTTTCCTGGGTCTGGGATTGTCTTTCCGTCCGAGGGCTCTAGGCGGTAGAGGTAGCTGGTAAGGGGCTCGAGCAGGAGGAACACTTGTGCGTTGAGCTTTGCTACCTCTTCGTAGAAGTTTTCTGTGACGGCTCCTGCTCCGATAATACTACGACATGTCTCGGCGCGTAGAGCTGTACGGGTATATCCTAGTTGGAGTCAGCTGGTGTTCACATGCATGCGCAGACGACCTTGACATGCCATCTTGTTGAAACATCGATCTCTCAATCGCAAGCAACAGCTCCTTTTGCTGCTGGTTCGCACCCCAAAGATCCGCATCAAAGATCTTCACCTTGATAATCTTGACCAAAACAGCAGCCAAGAACCACTTCCTCTCCGACGAATTCCTCAAAAGCTCGTCCCAACTGCCCACCTGAGGATCGTCCTCCGCAACCTGCTCGGCCCAGAAAACGAACTCCGGATTCCATTTCAACGCCCATGGCTGGTGGAAGTCCCCGAGCGCGAGATCGTGCAGTATAAAGTAGTCGTCTACAAACTTGATGACGTCTTTAAAGAGCCGCTTGAACAGCGCGCCGTACCACAGGTCATCTCGGTCCTTGAGCGGGAGAGGGAGGTATTGGATCTGGATGGGCTTGGGCAGGTCGAAAATATTGGCTAGAGATTGAGTCGGGACTGCTGTGGAGCTTCTTCTTGCCCGCTTCAGCGGCTGTTGACCGTTTGCTGTGTGGCTATTCGCAAATGGGTCTCGTTGTCGCTTCACACCTTGTCGCGTGTTAGCAGTCCGGGCCACGATATTATAGTCTCTTTGCGATTCAATGTATGCATTGGCGTCTGCTCGTTCCTGAGCTGTAATCGCATTACTCAGTAGGAGGTTGATGTTTGCGGTAATGTACGACTGGTTCTCTGCCGACCATTTTGGAAGAGCTACGGGTTGTGGGTTGGCGTCTGTTGTGGTTGAGTCCTTGGTACTCTTATATTGGGATTTAGCAGGTGTAGTTATCTGTAGTCTGTCGATTGCCGATTGAGCTTGCCCTCTCTTCTTCGCGGCTTCGTAGTGTTTGGACGCTTTTGAGTACATCCCAGGTAGGCCTTGTGCTAGGCCTCTTGACCTCAAATTACTCGGTATTACCTGTCATGACAACATGAAAGAGAGGGTTTGAAAATTGAATGCGCCGAAAGGGGCGGGAGCAACATTCCTCGGGCTGCTTTAGGAATGGAATAACAATAGAGAAGCCTATCGAGGAAGGTTTGATAATGTAATAATGGGGACTGAGTCTGAGACTTCAAGAACTTCACAAATGCGAACCTTATAGAAGTGTTTCTAAAACTAGAAATCAGATTCTCGGGGTTTCATAATAGCCATTTCGATGATGCCTCAACTCATCCATCACCAATCCCGCCCCAACGCGTTCACAGCCTGGCTTTCGACTGCTCTTCACTTAAAAATCAGCGCTCATTTGCCCTCCATTAAAGGATGGAAACCTCACAGATGGGCAGTAAGCTCAATCTCAACGTCTGGAAGAAAAACATTAGCCATGTTCTTCCATTCTCAAGATCGCAACCAGCGTGGGACAGCGGACAACTTACCAGTACCCAAGGGCAGCTGATGCACAGCAACACAAGTCCTAACGGGCTTCGGCTCCTTGGTAAAGAACCCATCGTAGACTTTATTCATGGCCGCGAAGTTCTCCATGTTGGTGAGGAAGACGTTCACTTTGACGGCGTTGTCGATGGATGAGCCTGCTGCCTCGAGGACTGCGCTGAGGTTCTTGAGGGATTGGGCCTGGGATGGGTGTTAGCTTCTCTGTGAACTCTGGGTGGATGAGTGAGGGAAGATGTACAGTGCGGTCGGCAACACTTCCTTCGACGAGCTTCGAGGTTGCTGGATCCACTCCAATGGAGCCGGAACAATATACTAAGCCCTGACACTTGATGGCTTGGGAGAAGAAGGGTAGTGGTAGGGGAGCCTTGTCGGTCTTGACTGCTTCTTTGAGGACCATGTTTGCGGTTGGGGGATTTGTATAGGGGAATGAGTTTGAGATCAAGCTGTGCTTCTTGGATTTATTTGTGGTGTTGTGACTGTGACGTTTAATATGTCAAGAGATGGTGGGGCAAAGGTGGGATGCGCCTTGTGTGACTAAGTGAGAACGAGCCAATAGATTCCCTGTTCCTCTTGTGTTACGTGGGGTTAAAATAGGTATTAATGTGTATACCATATAACACTATTAGCTTGACTAAGAATAACAATCTGAGGTACTTATATGCGGTTGATGAATGTACCGCATATATCTATTCGAGAACCTCCTACCTATTTTAGTTCCAGACTGCCAATTTCAATTTACTTCTCGAATCCTCAAGTAAGCCGAACAAGCAAGTTGAGCTGTAAAGCATTGAATGTAGAATAGCTCGCAACACATCTTATGTTAGACCTAGGAGTCTGTTTGACGATATTGTGCGAACACGGAGGGTTATAGTTTTCAGCCTTTCAGCTTTTGTTTCGTAAGAGTTGGGGTTTGAAGATGACTGTATATAAAACATCCAGGCGTGACAGTGCAGTGACCACCCCAAATTTCTGGATCATGTTTTGCGATGGCTTCTCACGGAATCCTTTCTTCTCTGCGACGAGAAATTCAGTTGTCTCGTATATTTGATATCAGCTTTTCGCCTAGTCCCCGTGTATCCATTTTCTAGAAACCGAGGAAGTTTGATTTCGGAAATATATTCTATCTTCAAAATTAGCTTTCGTCTAAACTTGGTAATATAATGCTATAGTCTTATTAGCCAGAGCCTCGGAACTTACTAATTTCAAGGACTTTACATATTCCTGGGGGAAAAATTAGATATGCAAATCCTTCTCTCAAAGCTTTGGCTTGACATTCGCAGCGGAAACAGGAGCTTTAATATCAATCGGTTCCCACCATGGCCAAACAGTTGGCGCATTTTCCAACATATTCCCCTTGAACTCCGGATCTCTCTTCTGCAAAAAACTCTCCACCCCCTCCAACTTATCCTTCCCATCAAACAGCTCCAAAAGTATCTTGGAATCAAGTAAATGAGTCCCTTCCGCAGTCCCAGGGTTTCTCCACATCAAATCCTTCATCAGATGCGTACTAACCACACTAGTATTCAGGGCTATATCCTGTGCAAGTTCCAACGCTCTAGGAAGGACTTTCTCTTCCGGCGTGATTTCCGTAAAGAGTTCGCGAAGAAGAGGATGTGTGGCTGGATACACGCTGCCAGTAGTAACAAGATGCATCGATTTACTAAGCCCAATCAACCTAGGCAAGAAATACGAACTCGCAGCCTAATAAACATCACATATTAGCATGATACCACCCCCCGTTTGAGATACAGAGATAGGTATATCCATCCATACCTCCATAACAATGCCCCTCCTCGCAAACACAAACCCAATCTTGGCCTTCTCACTCACAACCCTGATATTCATCGGCAACGTCATCGTAACGCCTACTCCGACCGCACTCCCATTCATGGCCGCGATGACCGGTTTCAAGCACCTGTGTACCGCTAACGCCACGGTGCCACCGCCGTCGCGATGCGTGTGCGCGGTGTCTTGCTTATAACTTAGGCCTGAGCCTAGGTCGGCGCCTGCGCAGAAGATGCGACCGTGTCCCGTTACCACTATGGCTTTCACGCGGGGGTCGTGGGAGAGGAGGTCGAGGGCGTTGACGAGGGACGTGGCCATGGCGTCTGTGAAGGCGTTGTGGGAGGTGGGGCGGTAGAGGGTTATTAGGATGACGGGCGTGGGCGTTGGAGAGGAGGCGGGGACGTGGGAGAGAAGGATGTCGGGGAGAGTGAGGGTTGTGTAGGATGATGGGAGAGAGGACATGGTGGTGGTTGATTGAGCCAGGGGGAGGGTTGAGGAGGGGTAGCTTTCTTCTTATGGAGTGGATTATGAGATGGGTACTATATCACTTGTCAGTAACTTGGGTCCGAAATAGAGAAATGCAACAATTTAGTTCAGCGTCAACTTGAAGGAGAGGTTTTATAAGTTTATAAAGTGAAATGCGGAGGTCAACAGAAATCCGGGGAAGTTGTGGAACCGGCAGACCGAGGCCCACTGTAAAGCTTCCGGCGGGGTCGTGTTTCCCTTGTCCAGGAATAGGACTTGTGATGACTTCTGATGTTCCTCTGCTCACGAATGATGAGAGGGGGTGTGTCCTTAAGATTGGTTATTAGTAGACTTTGGATCCCCATACCTCGAAGCATGATCGGATTTATCACATCACTCCCGAGCAGCAATACGATTGAGTTATTCCGTCAGATAAGTAATTTCAGATCAGCACCAAGGCCAATGGTGATATATTTCATGTAGAAGCAGCTTAATTTCTGATAAGTTTGCACTCAGTGCATTCCTATCCAAAACACCTCTTAACACCAATCAAATTGTGCCGTAACGCCTTGGGTATGAGATCCTGCAAACCTTGATATGCCACACTGGCCAAGACAAATGCGCGCAAGAAACAAAAGAGAAGTCATCATTTTATCGTTCCTGTATACATGAAATGGGTACAACCTGCCCACTCCAAATTCGCTCCATATCCTAGGAATCACAAGTCTAGTCGATCGTCATCCGGCTTGAAACTGGTGCATGCCCAGGTTTGAGATCTGGTAGTTCGGTCATGTTGTCCATCTTCTCCTCCTCTCCACCTATCTTACGCTTCATAACATGTTGCTTCAATCCTTTGTCGAAGTTGGCCGTGCAGACCGACGCATTTATGATTGTGAGAACAATCAGAACAATGGTGATGACGGCAAAACTGGTGAGGTTCTTTCGCGCTGGTAGGTAGAAATCTCGGTGTGTTGGTTGGTACATCCTGGCAAGCTTGAAGATAAAATATGCCAGTCCGGCAAAGTACATGAAAATAGTGATAACCATGCCAAACTTGTTTTCACGGCGGGTCCAAAACGAAGCCATAAACAGGATCATGACCGTGACTGGGATTGCAGCAATGGTAAGACCAAATTCTGTATCGGTGACATTGGTGACGATAACGAGGAATTGAACCGTAAAGCCTAGGAAGAAGAAGAAATCGAACTTCAAGATCGCGATGTAGATCTAGAGAATAATTAGTACAGAATACATCATCCATTTGGAATTCTTACCTGGAAAGTCAAGAACCGGCGCTTCATTCGGAGGTCTGCACTGATGTGCTTGTAGATTGTCCACGCAAACTCGTCGTAAAGTTTCCAGGCAATGACCGACATGAGTATGGTAAAGAATGCAATAATGCACGGAACTGCCAGTATATAAGGTCGAATGATTCGCCAAACATTATCACCGGGAGCTATGTATGGCAATGGTGCAAGGTTTTTGGGATCTTTCCAGCCACGAAGTCCCACGATAGCCTTGTTGACCTGATCATACTGAATTGAAGCATAGATTAACATTCCACAATTGTAGAAGCACAGTCCGATGACTTGAATTGTGTTCTTTAGTCGCAGAGCATCGTAAACCAGGACCAATTGGTACAAGAATCCGAAAATGAATAATGTGAGGTATGTCGGAATCGTCTTGACGAGAGGGATCGTAGGATGTTCTTTGCCTCCTAATAAACTCTCCTGGAACCTAGCAAAGATATACGATTCCATAGCCAATACAACTATGGCTTGCGCGGTCGTCGTGAGCATGAAGGCCCAGGTCCATGGTGTATTTGGTCTAGAACAATTAGAATCTGCCAAATTCTGTACGATGGGAATAACTACCTGTACATTGTGTTTCGAGCAGGTCTTGGGGGCAATGCAGCAGGCGTCAATCCTTCTCTAGAGAAATAACCACCATAAGCATCTGCGTCCGGCAGCAGACTTTTGCGAGATTCCTGCCTGTACGCCACGTTGACGATGAGGAAGCTCCCTATGGAGCTGTCGACTGTCCCGTAGGTTTAGGTGAAGCCTGTGAAAGGCTTGCCGACGTCGAATATTATTGCGTTGATGGTTATATTAGGGCCAATACGACAATGACAAAATGGGCGAATTCGATTTGAGAAAAGACTAGGAAGGGTGGTTTTCGAGTTGATGGCCGTCGTGGGATTAGTTGCAACAGGGGTGAAACAGACGGCGTGGCGAAGGGTTCTTCTTTCGTAGACGACAAGTAAGAGGGAGGATTCGTATGCGATAAGGAGTCGAAGTATTCGTAGGCAGTCTCAACGAGCGTGGGTAAATAAGAGGTGAGGTGGATAGCGGTCTGAGGTGGGGATGGAGATGGAGGTTGAAGAGGAGAAGAGGAAAAGAGGTCGGCGATGGAATGAATGATGCAGATTGAGGAGGTTGTGAATCAGAAGATTCTCACTCCCTCCGCGCCGCCGGTATTCTAGCGCGCTCGTATGGGAGATGGGGTTGGGGTCAAGGGTCAGGCTGCCGCAGTGGAGATACCGTCCCAGTCCAGTCCAGTGCCAGCCACGGAAAGGCTATTCCGTAGATAAATATTTCCTGTGAGAATAATAGAATCAACCACCGTCACTCTCTTGGAGATATATTAAAAGTTTTCAAGTAACAAACAAAAGATGGCATCGTTGCAATGATTATGGGGAGAGAGAGACACTCTTTATTTAGCACGGCTAGACCAGCCAGACCAAGACCAGGTCAGACCAGCTGAGTCCCCAGAATTGCCAGCAGTCAGTCCTGTTTCGTTCGGCTTCCCTACTGTTTGCTTGGCAATATGGGGCAGAGTAAGCGCTTCTACCACTATCGAGGCTGAGTTCGTCAACTTGAGAGATTCCTGCATCTGCTTTACGAAGGCATAAACATTGATCGTAGGACTCTTCAAGGGATGTTTGATCGCTGGTGGACTTGAATGTTTCTACCGGTATATCCTGTAATATACAGTACCTATATTTGGAAGCTTTTGTTCTTTGTTTCCATTTCAATACATACCGTGATCACTCATCAATGATGAGTGTCACTGTGTCGCACGGCATTAGCCAGACAGCGATCATACCCGTATGAAGAATATGTATCTACGTACAACATCAATATCTAATTTAATAGGCTCGGGCTGTGATGCGAAGAAGGGATTTATGGTTGGTTTACAGTTGCTGAACTGCTTACATCGCAGTCACCGTCGAGACTGCATATCTTGCAAGAGCCATTATTAAGAATTCATGAAGATGTGAGGATGTGTCTGGACCAAGCCATCAGTTTGGAAACTGCCATCGACGTGAGGAGCCGCTATCAAATATTGCCCCGACAGGATTGCTCAACATGAACATATTTCTTGTTTCGCCAGCTTCTTCTTCTTCTTCTTCAAGTCCCAGCACGAAGCTGATGAGCTCAATGAAAAATGAAACGGAGAATCCGTGGAGCAGCAATCAAAAATTCCCCCGAGCGATTGCCCTAAAGCAATTGAACGATTCTCAACGCCCCGATGTGCAATGGAGGTTTCGTATCGTAGCTTCTTAATTCATGATCTGAGAGAGCTTCAAGAAGGTAAGTATGAAGAAGAAGAAAAGAAGAGGAAAGGCTGGCGAGGACAAAGACTTTATACCTCTGGCGAGATGGAAGCGGGTGCTAGCGGGAGCTAAAATGGAGTATGGCGGTAGTAGGTCATGTGATGGTGGATGTTTTTCTGTAAACTGATCTGAGTTCTATCTTTCTACTTACTATTAGGTATATGTTTAGAATATCTATTAGCATCTATCAATTCTTTTCTAATCAGCTTGGCTCATTGTTGTTGATTGAAATCAAAATCCCCCACCTCAGCCTTCTGCGCGTCACTCCAGCCGATCTCAAGTCAAACCGCGATTGAAGCAACACCAAAAGATACATTCTGTCGCAAATCAAATCATGGATCTCGACACAGATAACGAAGTATTGCAGATCCTGGCAGATGGCAAGTCGATGGACTAGTAAGATCTCTGACCTTTCAATACATCTCACAATCTAACATGTTTGAAGTGAGCTGTGGCCTGGTCTTCTTTCCCGATTGATCCCCAGGTTGGAAAAGGTATACTCCACTCCCTCCTTGCATGCTTCTAATTCTAACAAACTACAGATTGCACAAACAGAATTCCCTGCGCCAGCCTCTCCCTCCTCCGAGTCATCCTCCCAAATCCCATCATCACCACCAACCCAATCCAAAAAAGACGACCCATCCAGCCAAACCAGCACCGACTCCTTCGACAAAGAAAACGCCTCTCCCCAACCCAAACTCAACTCTCTCTCCCTCCAAACACAGGCCCTCCTAACCTCCATAACCACAACCCTCCAATCCCTCTTCTCCAAACACCCACCACACACAATCCAACGCCTCGCCGAACTAATCCTCGCCCCGCGCAAACATTACCGTACCCTCCCCACCTACCTGCACGCCGTCGACCGCGTCGTCCACGTCTCGTCTGGCGCACATATCTTTCCTCTGCCACCCGTAATCAGGAACCCGTCCCCCGCAGTCTCGAACGGATCATCCGCCCTCGATCCCCTGTCTATATCCTGGGGCAACCCCGCTACAGCACAATCCAATCTAGGGTCTGATGAGTCACTAGGAGGAGCACTGCTTACACCGATCCCGTGGTTGAACAAGAATGGCAGTAGGAGTGGCACGCACTCGCCGTTGGAAGGGGAAGTTAAGACGGAGAGCACGGAGATGATTGATGGGCCTAATGGCTTGGGGGGTATTGAGACTGTGTCTGTATCCATAAACGGCGTATCGTCTGCTACGAAAGAAAGCCCCGCTTCCGGTGTCGAAGCAGTTCTACGCGCAGAGGGAGGAGTCACACAGGGGGAATTGTTGAGGCAGGAACAGCGGGCGGGCGTGGTGCCAGCTACGCAGTTGGGACCTAGAGGGACAGATAGTGAGGGGATGGGAGAGGAGGATGAGGCGCCGCATGCGAGGGGGCCAGAGGAGATTGGTATGGAGGATACAGGACCACAGGCTGCGAGTAGTGGGATTGAGAGGATGGGACCGGGGATTAGCATGGGGATTGATGTTGAGGCTGCGGTTGGAAGGAAAGCTGAAGTTAAGAATGAAGATGGGGATGCGAAGAAAGAGGACGAGCTTGAAACTCCTAGTACGCCGAAGAGGGATGCAGAGGAGGAAATAGGCGCTGATGAGAAGAGGGTCAAGGAAGATGTCACAGAAGAAGATGACGATGATATGGTTTTGGTCGATGCAGATGGCAAGATGGAGGACGTAAAGAAAATCGGCGAGGAAGATGAGAACAAGGGCTCTGATGCCGTCGATGCTACTACCGTTTGATCATATCAGGGTACTGTATCTCAATTGATTGCTATGGCGCTATGGAGTCGCTTGGAGCCCTTACTTTACATGTAAAATACATCACGAATCACATGACACTTAAATACACTCAATTACATGTACAGCCCAATTGGATGTGCCAAGCCTGCCAAGACCCAAAACTGCGAATTGCAACAAGGAAACATGTGTTTTGAGCCTGAATGGCCGCTCGGAATGTAAGAGCCGAAGTGGAGAAGTTTCGGCATGTGCCAGATCATGCCAGCTTGTGATAATGCCGGCTATTTTTAGGTAGTGTAAGTGGGTAAGCGAGTTAGTTTTCCAAAAGAGAGAGCGCAAGAAGTTGTGAAGATTTATGGTTGTAGTCAGATCAGAAGGTTCAATTCTGAAGATACTCAAATTGAACGCCGAATGCTGCTAAAAAGCCATGCAGTTTGTGGAATAACCAACACCCGTCCTGTCCATTGTCCGTGTCCTGAACTCCGTCATAAATGCCATCAACTCCTCATGCACCTCTTGAGCCTATATATCCTCACAATTCAAGACCTACATCCATAGTTGAAATCCTACAAGATAATCTCCTTCGCCTGACTCGGAATACTCTCTCCCGGACAATAAGGACATTTGAATTTTCCTCCCTTGCTCAGCCTTTGTAGACTCTCCTTTGCTATTACATGCCCGCATGGCATCATCATGGGAGGATTCTGATCCGTCGTCTGCTCTTTACTGACTGGACAGACGAAGATGGCGTGGAAGATCATGCTTCTTGGCAGAGCTATTTCAACAGGTAGCTCGGATCGGGTAGTCCATTCTGTCCTCTTTTCCTTGACGATGGCATAAAGTTTGAGCAGAGTTGGGAGAGCAATGGCTCCTGCTGTTGCGGCGAGGTAGAGAGGTGATTCGGCGGACAGGCCAAGAAGGGAGCAGAACTCCCGAGTGAAAGAGGTAGAAACATCGTCCCATGCTGTTTCGATATCGAAGGTCCTGTAATAAGGAGAATCCTGGAGGTTACTGCTGTAGGCCATGGCTGTAGCTAACTGTTGGATATCTTTTAGGAATCGGGCCTGGAATCTTTGGAAGTGTTGTTGCGCGTAGATCAAAGCTCCCGACAACCCATTGTTCATGTCGTTTGGAAGGCCGTTTACTGATGGACCTAGAAATAGCCACACAAATTGTAGCTTGCTGAGCTCGAATTCTAGATTACTGCCCCGCTTCTCTAATTCGTGGCTATTTGCTCGTGCCCATTCTATTGCTGGGTGCAGATTCTGTGCTTTAAGCTCGTTCAAAATTGTATACATGTTCGAGAACTTGTCTTGCAGCTCCCTAGATTTGAGAGATGGAAGGTCTGTTTCGTCTATTTCTGAAAAATTCGGTGTGCTTGGCATAGGTGAAGGTTGTGGTGGGTTTTCTTGTGCTTCATCTAGGAATGTCGACGCCACCTGAAACTGGCCTTCTCGGAGGAGGTGCATAGAGATAGCTCGATTTATGAGGGTAGGACGAGAGGCGAGGCCGTCGATGTCAAAAGGAAGTTCCTTATGAGGGAGGTTCTAGCTATCATCAGTATATCATCTGATGAAGGGGATGCTCTTGCGTACCTTGTCCAGTGCCCTGCCGTATGCACTTTGCCCCTTGTGTACCTTCTTGAGGTCATCGTTGACTTTATCGAAACCATGTTTTAAAGGATTTTGTAGTTTTGCAAGAGTGAATGACGCTGAATTTGGATCTGCGAAGTGTTAGTAGATACACCTGAAGAGCTCTGCATAAAGGCCTACCCTGCACTATTGACTCACGCGCAGCCTCAAGCTGCTCAAGTATCTTATCGACGTCCTGGATGCTTTCTGTAAGGTTGGAATCGCGCCGTAGCTTTGCTAGTTCTATCAAGAGGTTGTCCATAGCTGCCCCGCTTTCGATGGTGGTTGAGGGAAGGGACGGGTGTGAGTAGAGTTTTGATCTGCTTGAACTTGTAGTGCCTGCAGAATCATCCCCGGTATTCAGTGAATAGTATGGTCCATGGTGTACATTGGTTTGTAGAATCTTGGTGTTGTCGAAAGTTAAGGATGTTCGCGTGCTTTGTGCAGCGGGTCGGTTGCTTGAACAGCTGGTTTGGTCGGTGAAGCAAACCGCGGAATGGCGCATTTACAGTGATGACCCGCCCAATCAGAAGCTTTCAGTGAGACATAAGATCCCGGCCCGCCTGAACTGTGCTGCACAGTACCTTGATCATGCTGTACTAGATCACATGCGTCACGTACCGTTGCTTTGGCTGGCCTGGATTCAACACCTCTTCTTAATTGATTCTCTTGCCTTCTACTGCGTACTGCTGCAAATCCCCTTTACTCCGTATACTTCACCTTTGATACTGAAACACACACTTCATATGGCTGTTCACCATCGGTTCTGATGCATTGCGGACAAAGATGCCTCTCGATAAACGACCGACGTCACTACGAGTACGATCGAGCAGCGTCCCTTCCCAAGAATCACGAAAGCAATGCCTGTCCCACTTGCGTATGACCCACAAATGCACCAAGAGGAACGCATTACTCTGTCGCGGACAATCTCATCACAGAATGCTATAACAAAAGGCAACAGCAACAGCAATGGCAAGACGGTTACTCCAGCCATGGCGACAGAACCCTCCCCCTCACATAAAACACCACATACCTCCAAACGCCGCCATTGTGTCTTTGCAGACCCAGTAGCGTTCAGATACCTGGAGGAAGATTCTTCCACTGTTGTGATCGAGCGGAGGGGCAAATTACAAGGCTACGAACTGTATATCGTAGAACAATGGTCGTGTTCGAGGGTCCATCCCACGTTCGTCATCACAACTTACACTGGAGACCCAAACCATTCTGTTCTGGTAGCGGTACTAGGAGTTCCAGCAGATGAGGAATCATGGTCCCCTCGATTACGTGTATACTTCAAGGCTGTTTCTCAATTTCATGCGAGACCAAAGGAGACGCCCTTGGGAATGTTGATGGTTACAAACCTCAGCAGCTTTCCCTCCTCCCTGACAGTTATACCAGTACCAGAAGGAGATGTGAGGAAGCATAGAGAAGACTTTATTGTCAATGAGAATCTCAAAAGACTTGGATGTTCTGGGAGATCTGGTAAGTAGTTCAGGATGGGTGCATTTCCTTTACAGTTTCAGTACGCCCTATAAGCAGTTTCTCACTACCTTTACAGGAATGAGCTTGTCAACCCCAGCAGGAGCTACTCAAGCCAAATTCTTCCAGCTATATAAAACGAGCGATCGAATACCACTCTACGGAGCCGTAATCGAGTTGGTCAAGCTTTGTCAGGTCGCCTTGATAATCTTTGGGAAGCTGGAACAAGAGTACGCAGACGGCTGTCTTTGTGACGTTACAGAAAGAGCTGTGAATGACTGGTGGACGGAAATAGGCTCCGAATATTACAATGTCGAGCCGACGGATGGTATACTTGGTCCAACAACAGTTTCTGCCCTTCTGGGTATGTTAATGGGAGCTCGAAATCGCCTCAACTATTATGGAGCTCCGGTAGCAAAAGATGCTTTTGACGTGGTGAGTCTCAAGCGTGGTATTGCATACTTTCAAAAATCCCAGAAAATGGAACGAACAAGAAGGTTAGACAGGCATACCCTTGATCGTTTGCATCGAGTTACTGCCAAAGCTGCTGCTGGTGAAGGCTGGGCTGTACCGAAAGCTGTCAAATCCACAGTAGCTGAACTTAGTGGAAAGGGAGGAGAAATGGTGATGGGCATGGTTGGTCGGGATAAAGCTGGTATTGGCGACATTGAAACTCTGGATCTCGATCAATTTGTGACTTTGGTCCACGGCGAAAGAGCCAAGTGGCTGTGGTACGGTAAACCCAGAAGAATTGGCACTTCCGACAAGCTTGGAAGGTCTGATACGGAGGGACCTACGAGTTTCACAAAAGACGACCAAGGAGGCTACATATGGTCACACAGCAGATCTGAGTCAGTCCCACCAGAGGATGACTCCGAGGTACGCAAGAAGGACATTGATAGCCCCAACGCAGTCTATTCAAGCCGACCTTCAGGTTCAGCAACAAGCATGCTAGAAAGCCCGGGTGAACGAGACCCTCAACTAAGGAGGGCACTCTTCAAAGGCGTTACGGAAAAGATGAGTGATGCAAGATCTGGTTTTGGTCGAATCAAAGATGCAGTTGGGCTTCGAGGTCATGTGAGTAAGCATTCGAAAGATGAGAGTGCAGAAAATCGATTATCTGGTTACTTTAGTCCTACAAGCTCTACCATACTTGCACAATCATCGGGCGCTCCAACCAGCCCACAGATGGCAGGGAAAGCATTTACGTGGAAGAACACCCCAGCAGACTATCAAAATGGCGTCCCCAAGCAAAGAGATCCTACTACTGGTGCTGCAATATCAGCTGGTCCTCCAGAGCCGGTATCTTCGTCGAGCGACTCCAAGTCAAACCTTCCTATCGATGGATCTGTGCCAGAGGAAGTTTTGAAAGCAGCTCAGATAAATGCCAAATGGACCGAACAGGCAAAAGATATCCGCGAAGAGTATGTCGCCAATGAGCCTTCTGTTGCGGGTTCAATATGTGGAGATGGCGATCTTGAGGGTCATTTTCTGGAGCTTGAGCGGGATCCTCATAACTCCGAGATACTTCTTCATCGTCGGCATAGTATGTGTGCTCCAACCTCTGCAACTCGTAATGAAGAATGGTGGCCTCGTCAAATGTCTTTCAGCGAAGCCGAAGATGCTGTATTGACCTGGGAACCGATTGGTACTGCCGACGATGATGTGGACGAGTCTGACAATTGGGTTGCGTTGCAAAAATATAAATATATTGCCGAAGACTTCAAGCGCCAGTTTGAACAGATCACACATCTACAGAATGTAATAGCTCCTTGGGTAGAGACAAAGGTTGAAGCTATCGAGGAGCTTGATACAAGGGCTGCCCAGGATGGGGAAGGGTTTCAGACATTGTACTACCAACTGAGCGAGTCCTACCAAGCTGTGAAGCAGAATTGTCAGGACATGCTTGGTGATGAACGATCTCACGTCACCGAAGCGGTGAAGGATATCGAAGTCCTTGGTGCCAAGCTTGAATACGAAATTAATGCACTTGTATCGAAAGTACAAGATGTGGAGGATGGAGTTGCTCAATTCGAGCGGCAAGTGGATAATTTGGAGTACCGCGCTGGGGAATTGGAAACACATCTTGGGAACGAGAGCTGGGCTCACTACATCGTCAGAAGTATTACTGGGATAGGAACGGGGCCGAACATTATAGCACCTCGTCGGCAATGATCAAAAGATACGCAAAGGAGGCGCTTTGGAGCATAAATATTAGCGGGAGTTGCGAGATACCCTTTCAAGCATTTACATGTAGTATAGCAATGTGGTTTGGACTTTAAATGGAGTGGATGAACGCCTTTTGTTCTTGCCCAGGTTTTAATAGTACAACTGCCTTTTTAGCAGCATCTCGTCGCATATTGTTTCCCATCAATCCATCCCCATCAAGTAATACACAGTTCTGAAAGCCTCTATTCAATATCCAACATCCTACATTCCCCCAATACCAAATCCACCCCCCTGAGCACCACCTTTGGCCGCAGCCTCTGCTTGCAATAATTCGGAAACCTTCAACTGCACATCGAAAAACTTGGCCGTGCACCGGTCGATGCAAACACCCTCGCCCTTGTTGATCTCGCCTTCGAGGTATGTTTTCGGTATGCATTTCTTCATGCAAGCTTGTTGGAGTCTGGTAAT
Source organism: Lachnellula cervina (assembly GCA_007825325.1). Lineage (NCBI taxonomy): Eukaryota > Fungi > Ascomycota > Leotiomycetes > Helotiales > Lachnaceae > Lachnellula > Lachnellula cervina. The sequence continues at coordinate 11,291 of QGMG01000121.1, read as the reverse complement.
GTGTAAGCTTTAGATTGGGTTGGAGGAGAGGGAGACAAACTTGTTGAACATGTCTGTGATGAGGTCCATTTCCTGCTCTGCTGCTGCAATCTTCTCTGACGATGAGGGCTGAGGACGGCCGAAGCCAAACATTGAGGACATGATTGCGGTTTAGATTGGTGTTGGGAGTGAGGCTTGACGGGTTATTTTGTTGATGATGATGGACTCGGCCTCAAAATCTTGGAGCTCTGCGTATAGCATGCGGGCGCTAGCGGGGACCACTATTTTGAATATTTCTTGATGATTGTTCGACTTCTTTTGAATCTGGTAGAAATCTTCCACCCGCCACTTTATGTAGTAAGTCCCCCTAACTTTATGTCCAATCCAATTCCTGGGATTCTATGATGATTTCCATATAACATTAGAACCGTTGCGACTGACACCTTTACCGGTGATTGATCTCACATCGACCGTTGTCTGATATTTCCCTCCATCTACCTCTCTCGCATCTGAAGACTTGCGTGTCAACCTTTACTGATAGACCTTTGACAGAATGACAACCTCTTCGGGCTTCCGTTTCCTACGGCCATATCTCTGCAAAGACCTTGCCGTATCGCGGAAGCATGCCTACCTGAGATTTTTCAGCAGTACGAGGTGTTTGGGGAAGAAGTCTTTCCAAAAGATTGATTCTTACGGTCATAATGTCGTGAAGGGGAAAGATGGTCTAAAACGAAATACAAATGACCGGATTACGAAGCTCGAGGATGCGAATGCGCTGAAGTGGCCGAGAATACAGAATGATATGAACAGTTTGACCCTTACGGAGTATAATAAAAAGTATCAGCGTCTGCAGGCTGGAGTCAAGCTGAGTGATAAGACTGTATTAATACGAGGTACAGACCTTGAAGGCGTATCCTGTACTTTCTGACAGTGCATAGGGAGATTAATGTCCTTTCGAATGGCTGGTAGCAAGCTGATATTCTTGGACATATATCAAGATGGGCATATGGTTCAAGGCATCTGCAACCAAAATGACCTTGATGCTTTCAATGGGGTAACGATGAAGGTATTCAGGAATTTCTGGCATAAGCTTCAAAGGGGAGATTTTATATGTTGGTCTTGAAGTCTTCACCCTTTCTTTCGCTAATATCTCCCAGCCTTATATGGCCACCCTCACGTAACCATACAGTCGAAAGGCGAATTATCCATATTTTGTATAGAGCTTCCCCAAGTCTTGGCTCCCTCGATATCTCTTATCCCACGATTACTCGAAGATCCGGAGGCTCGAGTACGCAATCGACATGTGGATATGCTTGTCAATCCTAAGACTTCTGATACAATTCGAATTCGGTCTCACATTATACAACACATCAGAAACTTTTTATTGGAGGACCAGTTTCTTGAGGTTCAAACACCAATCGTGGCTGATTCGGCCGGTGGTGCCATTGCAAGGCCTTTCACAACTGTCGCCACAGAGTTCTCAGACAAGCAATTGGCTCTCCGAGTCGCCCCTGAGATATGGCTGAAGAGACTCGTTATTGGAGGCATGGATCGTGTTTTTGAGATTGGACCAGCATTTCGAAATGAGGGTCTTGACGCCACTCATAATCCAGAGTTCACTACATGCGAATTTTATAAGTCATTTGCCGATTTGAATGACCTAATGTCTATGACCGAGAAGATGGTTTCTGGTATTGCGTCGCTCGTTTCAGTACACCGCAAACACCCTTTACATTCTCTCCCTGAACCAGATCCAAGCCTCAGTGCAACACCATACAAACGTATCGAATTCATCCCCGCCATTGAGAAAGCTATAGGAGAAAAGCTCCCAGATCTGGCTGGTGACCAAGCTACCGAGAACCTGCTAGCTCTCTGCAAGAAGCACTCCATAAAACTCAGCGAGGCCCTCACACTCCCCCGCATCCTAGACAAGCTGGCTTCTATCTACATCGAGCCTGATTGCGAGGCTCCTACATATATCATCTACCCCCCAGCATGCATGGCACCTCTCGCAAAGTCCTTCATTGACCCTCGTACCAAACAACTCGTCTCAGCTCGCGCGGAACTCTTCATCAAGAAACGGGAGATGGCGAACATGTATGAAGAGGAGAACTCGCCAATAGAGCAAAGGGTGAAGTTTATGCAGCAAGCAAAGTTCAAGGATGACGAGAATAAAGCTTTCATCGATGAGAGTTATCTCGAGGCTTTGGAGTGGGGCCTACCTCCCACGGGAGGCTGGGGATGTGGGATTGACCGAATGGTCATGCTGTTCTCGGGTGCGAAGAGAATCAGTGATGTGTTACCCTTTGGGAGTTTGAGAAACGTGGTCAATCTTGGAAACCCTGCACCGAGAGCCTCTGGTATTGCGAAGAAGCTGGAGTCTCTGGCGTCTGGCCAGAAAGATGTTCCCGAGAGCAAGTCGGCGAAGAAGAAGAAAAAGAAGAAGGCGGCTGCTTCTGGGGCTGCCACGCCTGTGAAGAAGGATGGGATGGCTACCCCTGTGAAGAAAGATGAGGTGGTTTCCTCTGTAAAAGCAGCCCCTCAAACCGAGTCGGCATCAGCAAAAGAAAGTGCTTCTGAAGCAGAGTCAGCAGACAAGGAAGACGAAGCTCCGGCTCCCGGAAAGTCGTCCAGTGCGATGTAAGGTATATGACATTGTATGATATGACGTGTAAATATGTATTAAGAATATGTATATGGTAGAAGGGCGGCTATGTAACATCACTGTACAAATTTAATCTCCCAGCTACATTATGGCCAACGCATTCGGTGGACTTGCAACCCCACCATGAACATTCAAAGGCGCACTCGTCAAGAAGAAACTATACTTATTCCCCTTCTTACAAACCTCAGCCAGCTCTTCCAAATTCCACAACTCACCAATTGGAGTTCCCCACATCGCAAGCAAGTGATCATGAAGTCCTATCAATCGTCAGCATTCGATCACACCACAAGACGGAAAGAGACTCACTATAAGGCGCTTTAGGCGGCCACGCTTCAAACGCAATCGCATCCCCAGCCACGGCCGCAAAATGATGGTTCCACAACCACTCCACCGTCTCCCCGTTCCCCGCCACACCAACATGTTCATGACCATCTCTCGCGCCCTTGACCCTCACCTCCGCATCCGCCCCCTCGTACCACTTCACCCACCCGCTCCTCACAAGCAAAATATCCGCCGGCCTGAACTCCACGCCCTGCTCTCTAGCCGCAGTCTCCAGATCCCCGACGCTGATCTCGTGCCGCGTCGTGGGCGAGTAGGATATGTTGTGGCGTGCTGCGTACGCTACATAGTCGATCAACACGCCGCGCCCGACAATGCCGCCGCGGCGTGTAAAGTGGTGGATGCCGTTCTCCTCGGCGTGCGAGGGTAGCGGGATCTCGTCGTGGTGCAGGCCGTTGTAGTAAAGACCCGTATCCTGGTGGCCCCAGTGCCGCAAACCGTCCCATTGGGAACCGCTCTGGGTGTTGATGTGGATGAGGTCGTCGAAGGCGACGAAGCCGAGGGGTTTGAGGTCTTTGAAGGTGTGTTTGGGGGTTTCGCGCTGGAAGCCGGGGGCGTGGACGTTTTCTAGATTCCAGCTGTGGTTTGCTTTCAGTTGAAGAACGAATGAACGAATGAACGAACGGGTGAAGGAGGAGAATGTGAGGGATGTGTATACATACTTGAGAGCTACTCCTTTGCCCGTTTGGATTTCCTTCTGTGCTTCGATTGTGTTTTCTGGCGTGAGGAGATTGAGAGAACCGCAATTGTCTCGTTCGCCATTCTTGTCCCATAACCCCCAAGCTGTGCCATGAGGCATTCCCTTGACGGCAGGCATGTCTTTGAAGTTTGGGAGATCTTGAGCGCGCATTTTGGGCAATTGAAAGATTGAAATACAGGATTATGGTTCAGGAAAAGAAGATAAATGGTATGGAAGGAGAACTTGATTGAAGAAGACTTCAACTCTATTTATTCCCACTTACTTAGTACCCCTCCGTCACTTTACAAGAGGTGATCCCGTTGCCGTTAAAGCGGGCGGCCAGCCCCGCAACGCGGGGTACTGGTCAACTCGATCCCGAAAGCGGAAAACCATCACCGGCTGGATGGCACTGCACTTGCAAGTTTGATCGAAATAGGAAACGGGCATGGAGGTGCAAGATAGTTAGTTCCGGGAATTCGAGAAAATAGTATCTGAACACGGGACTTCCAACTGAAGCTTAGATCACGAGGATGACACAACAATAACCGCTCATAAAGTAATCCACTTGACTTCAATCATGACTGATGCGGGTCGTTTTTATAGCTCTGTCGGTATTTGAGTATAGCAACTTCAATGAGTCATGTCATGGCCCTGGTGGCCTGAAGAGTTTGAGGATATCAACATTTAATGCTGTGTCGGCGTTAAGATCTTAACAGCGACTACAACCCAACGTCACCATTCCTTGCCACTCCTTCACCACCTCACTGGTCTCATGCACCTTCAGGCCCATACATTCCAAAGCTTCTGGCCGCGGAATAGCATGGGTATCTTTGAGATTTAGCTCCAACCCGCTCGAAAAAGAAGTTCGATAATGGGGCCTCTGACGTTGTTAGCAGCTGGGAAAGTATATAACGCGTTCCTTCCCGTTTTGTTTTACTACATCGGAATCGGTTTTCACTTGTATACGTCCCGCGCAGTATCTCTCCACAATCCTTTCCTCAGACCTCTTCACCATCAGCCATCATGCCTCGCGTTTTCTTCATCACTGGAACCTCTACAGGTTTTGGTAACCACCTCGTGCAAGAAGTAATCGATAAAGGAGACATTGCTGTTGCTACTGCTCGAAAACCCGAGCAGCTAAGCTTCAAGAATACTTCCGACAAGGTATAAAAGTCAACCCGATCTTCAAACTCTTACTAATAATTTCAGAACTTCCTCGCTGTCAAGCTTGATGTCACAAAAAAATCCGACATCGATGCCGCATTCAAGGCTGCTGTCGATAAGTTCAAGCGGGTAGATGTAGTGGTTAACAATGCCGGATATGGTCTCTCAGGCCCATTCGAAGAGCTTGCCGACGACCAGATTCGGAAACAGATGGAAGTCAACTTCTTCGGCCTGATTGACGTCACTCGAAAAGCGATGGAAACGATGCGTGAACAGAAGCCATCAGGAGGTCTCATCCAACAAGTAACCTCGATCGGTGGCCAAAGAGGCACCCCAACTTTTAGCATTTACTGCGCTAGCAAATGGGCTGTCGAAGGCTTCACCGAGAGCATCAATCTAGAAGTCAAGCCTGAATGGGGTATCAAATTTACCTGCATCGAACCAGGTGGATTCCGAACCGATTGGGCTGGACGATCAATGGCTTTCCCTGAGAAGAAGCTTCCCGCTTACGACCACATGGATGCGAAGGAAATCATGGGCAAGAGACACGGTACTCAGGCTGGTGACCCGCCAAAGGGAGCGAAGGCCATGTACGAATTGGCTGTCATGAAGGACCCGCCGTTGAGAGTGGTCATCGGTTCGGATGCGTACAAGGGTGTTATGGACAAGATCAAGAGCTATGACGAGAATTATAAGAAGTATGAGAAGATCTCGAACAGCACAGATGTTGATGGGTATGAAGCATGAGATTGAGCGCAGATGGGAAGTAGTAGTAATTGTAAATAGAACAGAAGATCATATCCTGCATCCCATTCTCAAGCGAGTTGCGAATGTGAGGAGGAAAAACTTATAGAACCTCATTTTGGGTCCTCCGGTTGTACGAAGATGTATCTCAAGCAGGTTGTCAATCACAGCGGTAAATAACCCAGAGTATTTTTGCCGTTACTCCTGTTTCCAAATACCTATTTATATTCTCTGATGACCTCGGATATTGAAACCAAGCCCTCCTCGAAAGCCATGTCTAGCGCCTGTCCCTTTATACTGTCATCCATTGTCATCGCCGACTCCATCAACTGTCGCACCACTGGTTCATTCTCTCGCTGTACAGCTTCAAGCAAGGCGCTACCAGGCTTAAAGCTGTCCATGGCCCCATGTTCAATTAGTAGTCTCACGCAACCAGGGTTCCCATGTCTACTAGCAGCCTCGAGCGCTCGGGAAGCAATTGTTGCCCCATTTTCTAGTAAATATGCGAGTATAGCCATATGGCCACCTGCTGCAGCGTTGCTAATAAACGTATTGTAGCCACGCTCGTTGTCACCCGATGGCCATGGACTCTCGCGGGGCGATACACCAAGCTCAACAAGATGTCTGACCATCGATAGCTCGCCATGCTTAACCGCCTCTAATAAACGAAACCCGAGGAACCTCTTCAACGTTACATCTTGCGGTTCGGATGGAGCGTTTCTCCAATCGTCGTCGAGATGGTCCTTGCAGAGTGGAAGCACGCGGTCAAAAATCTCGGTGCTCGTGGTCTGGTTGACGATGTCGAGTAGGGAACGGTCGTACGCTGTGTATACGGGATCCAGGCACAACTCAACAGCACCCATATGGTTACCTTGACCAGCCCATTCAGCGGCGAGATAACGGGCGAATTCAATATGTCTTGGATCTTTGAGAGCTTTCAGAAACATGCGCATTACTTCTACGTTCCCCTTGAAGGCTGCGACATCCATTGGATAGCCGATGGTAGGCCTACAGAGATCACTCCATATCAGCGATCATCCTATCTCATTGAATTTTGGACTCACGCGTGGTAATTATGCCAGCCGTCTTGAGCAATCATATAAAGACAGTCCTGCATTGCTGGAAGCAGCTGTTTCACAAGAGCAATATCGTTTGTACAAGCCGCCGCGGCAAGTAAAGCTTCCTTGAAATCCTCATCGGAATCTTCTAAGCTTTCCATCTGCTCGGTTATGTGTAGATGGAAACAGCATAAATCTTGACAAAGCTGGAAGATCTCAAATATATATGTCCCTAGCGCATCCTCAGAACTACCCTCTCCACGGAAAAGCAGCACGCGCTCAGCAACCCGACGAATGATGCAAAGTTGGCGAGAGAGCGGCGTCCCCTGGTGCATAGTTTTATACGTGAGATACCTCGGCCAGAGTGGTGAACAACGCAGCGTTTGAAGGTCGTCCAGAATGCCCGATTGGAATATAACTTCCGTAACCTCTCGGTTCCATGACTGGCTGACGAACCGCAATCGAGCAGCGCGTTTTATCCCGCGCACTCTTACGGCTTGGACGAGTATGAGACGAGCAATCTCGATTGGTAGTGTAGGGAAACCGTCCATGATTAATTTGGTGGAATTGTGTAAAGGTTGTACCCGGTAGCTTTAGCGATGGAATAACATGCCAAGTGGTCAATAAGGGGTTGCTTAGTCACCAGCTGGAACACGCAACCAGGACGAGGATGGGAGGGTGGTCTCTTGATGGCAGGAATTGGAAATATGTCAATTAATAGTACCCCATCTCTTAACATAAGAGGTCTAGAGGGAAAGTGGAGGACTGGCATATCGGCTGTTGGTTGTGGTATAATTCAAGGAGCTTCTTCGGCAACGAACGTTCGAAATATTGAACACGTATAGCTTCAAATAAGCAAAATATTCCAACAAATTAACCAAACAAGATTGGCTCACTTGGGGTGCCCTTAGCCAGGGGGATAAGCCCCGAGTGACCAATCATGAAACTTCGCAAGTGTGATTTAGAAAAATTAAAAGTTTGATGTTTTTTGACTTTTTTAGTTCTTGGGTTCTTTTTGCAATTTTAAAAATAGAAACGTATTTCACAGCCCTAGACTAATTTATTTTGGAAGGTCTTCGTTTTATAACGTCAACTACCAGATCATTTAGTCAGTTGTATGTTTTGATTCGCCTTTGATTCCCTACAGCATTTCATATGCTCAAGGGAGAAGCATCACCAAAAATTCGTAACCAAGCTTGCAGGTTGAGGTCATACCTACTCTTGTGATGGAAGATCTCCGCGCATTTTGATTTTGATTTTGATTGACCGTTGATACTAACATTTACTAGCCTGCTAAGCATCCGCATTACATTGTTGGACACCAGTATCTATGCAATCCCCGCATCCTTCAAATCACCCAACAATCGATATGCCATCTGCATCTCCACAACCTTTACCTTCTCTGCAACCTCTTTTCTCACCAGCACATCTTTCTCCTCCATCGCCGCAAGGAAGCGCTCCGTGTCGTATTGAGCCTTGAACGCCGGAGTGCTTAAGATCTGATAGGCCTTGCGTACTCGATACCAATTTTCCGCCACTTTACGAACTTTGCGTTTGTTGGGACTACGCCACTTGCTCTCTCCGTGCACAGAACGAGGACTATATTCTTCCCCTGTGTGATGTCTATTAGTTTCATGGCTGCTGAAGTATCGGGTCCTTCTCACTCACATTTGCAAGTGAAGCCCTTCCAGATAGCACTCTGAGACACATGACTAGCCACACCGAGATCTTTATAATAGTCCTTGCTCGAGTCGACTTTCAACTCTGTAATCGCGATTTCTTCGGCACATGAGGTGTTTTGTTCCTTTGGAAGATCAGCACTGACATCTTGGTAGGCTTCGAGGCTTGGATGCGTTCGTTGAGGATGCCGAAAATCCAGAAAACGAAATGAACGTACCAGGACATGTTGGGGGATGCGGTACTTGGAGTGTCTTCCAGATTCCACCAGGCCATGAAATGCAATAATTTTGTTGTACCCCGCGAGTTCTACCAATTCCTTTTCGGTCAGGGCTTCTGTGTCTCTAGTCGGTTCTTCGGAGGTTTGGGATTGAGCCTGCATGCCGGTAGTGAAAGCCATGACTTTCATGTTAGAATGGAATGGATTTTCGAGTATACAAATTCAAATTCAAAGTACGATATTGCAGAATTCAATCTATCCAAGTGTGAAAAGTGTTCCGTCAGGCGGCGGAGCGATTGGAAACTATTTACTATTCACACAAAAAGCGGCCGTCTCTTACACAAGAACAGAGAACCTGCGTAGACTTAAGTCAACGCTTCTTGATAAAGATCAGAACCCCTCACATATTGATAAACACACCAGCAACATGGAATCCAACGAACAACGACTCTTGACGAAAGCAGAACGCGCAGAGGTTGCAGAATACGAACGCATTATCAAATTCGCCGCAGATGTCCAGGAAAACAGACACCCGACCGTCAAGATCCCACCCCACCTCGTAAGTCCAAGTACACCTCGAGAAGGGTAATATTCTATTAACTCTGCCTTCATTCACAGCTTCCGCAAAACCAACCTTGTCCGCTTCCTCTACCAGACGACCTGAAGATCGACTTCCATGCCGACTATTATATGGACTTGTGCGTCCGTAGCGATGCGGTCAAGAGTGCTATCGAGGTGGCTTGGGAGACGACGTGTAATCCCAACACATCTTCGGATCGCGTGGCCATCAAAACTAATCAGACGATGTAGGGAAGCTCTTCAGTCCGGTTTCGCACAGTGGCAGAATCAGATGGCACGACCCGAATCCCGAAGTGCGCAATAGGACAAAGGTGAAGTGGGAGAGGGTTTGCATAGCATACAATATTTTATCTGACCCTGTGCTTAAACTTAAGTACGACATGGGTAGGGCATCGACTGAAGGGAACCCTGTACAGAAACCTAGCGACGCGTCGAAGAGCCTTGATAAACAGAAGCTAGAGTTGGCGATGGAGCAGTGCAAAGATCGAACAACTAGACGGGATGAGGGCAATGGAGAGATGTTCAGAATCGATGCTAGCGAATCCAAGAAGAATACCGAAACAAAGGAGAAAGCTAACCAATACTTACCAGCACCTGCTCTCGCCCGCACGAAAAAACCAGACCGAGGAGCAAAGAGCCGGAAAGAGAACCCGACGTCGAAAGTTGAGTCACTGGCCAACAGAACAGTGAAGGAAAAGAACCAGGCGGAAGACGACGATGCCACACGAATATGGAAGCGCAAGAACGACCTCGCCAACCGAACTCTGCGAGATATTAATGCCAGAAGAGACGCATGTTTGGCGGAGCTCCGAGCCTCGGAAAAAGATAGACGCTGGCACAGGGCAAATGGCGGAATGGCGTATGATGCGTTGGAAAAAATGGCGCGAGAGAAACGCTATAAGCTGGGGTCCTTGGAACGAGAAAAAGAGAGAGTTTCGGCAGAATTCAGGGCTTTGAGGAAGAGTAAACCTGGGCCTAAGGCTTTGAAAATGGTGTGCCAAAGTGATGGCGATGTTGAAATGACTCTTTGAGAGGGCGTTGAGGATGAGAGATTTGTACGAGAGCGAATTAAATACTATCAAGTCCCGGTTCTGGTTTCAAGGGACTGAATATGAACAACTTTAGAACCCACCCAATAATCACTTCATACCATCAACGCAACCTTCACTGGCCATCAAATTTTCTGCTGCCACTTCAAACTCTTCGCCTCGACTTCAGACGAAAAGGGGTCTCGCTTAATTCCCAAACCGGCAACCTCACCATCAAGATCCCAAGACATCAACACCCATCCTCTCAGCTCACAACCAAACCCATTACTCGACCAATAAACAAACATGGCATCGAACCAACGGACAAATCTAACAGCTGCCGAACTGTCTGAAATCGCACAATACGGCAAGATCGTCAAGTTCGCACAGAATGTACTGCTGGGAAAGCATCCGCGCGTCAAGGTCCCCGTGGCGATGGTAGGTTCATGTTTACCCACCACCATCGTGTTGCGCCCACTAATGAAGGAATGGTTGAATGCAGCAAGCTCGAGCGCGTATGATGGGTCAGGCGATGTTGCAGGAAAGCGGTGTGGAGGATGGAGCTCGCAATTCTTCTTCCCATGCAGTGCGGATGAGGCCCGTTGATAAGGATGTCAAGTTGGCGATGAGGCATGCAGAAGGTATCCCGGAGACAGTGGTGTTGAATAAGAGAAGGTTGTGGAAGGCGGAGGTGAATATGGCTGGGGCATCGAAACGCAAGGCTGAGGTAGAGGCCGCGGAGCAGATTAAGGCGAAGCGCGGTAGGATGGAAAACAAGGAAGAAAATACCGAGGAGAAGGAAAGCGACGACGAGAGCACGCTGGGTATTTTCGACGGAGAGACAGGACGAAAGGCAGAACCTCGATATAGCTGGAGGGACAATCAAGGCAAGCGTCATCGGCGATGTAGATAGCTGTGTTGTTGGGAGTTAAGCATTGGGCAGAGTGGAGAATCATAATGCCTTGTAACACCGCACGAAATGAAGTCTCTGGAGCGAAACAGGATACCGGTCAATCTCGTCAATGGCGCCGCAATCGGCCTTTAACGACAGAGCGCACAAATCTTCCCTGTCTTTTTCAAATCTCGCTGTTTACTTTTTCTTTCTTTTCCAAAACCTGAAATACCACCAATAGCCACATTCAAGAACCCCCCCCCCCCC
>QGMG01000120.1:0-53638 GCA_007825325.1 Lachnellula cervina | reverse complement strand
TAAAACAAAGTTAGACTTAAGAAGAGATACTAAAAGAAAGAAAATATTATTTTTAGTTTTATTATTTAAATATATACCTAGTATATATTCTCTAAATATAGTCTTTATATGCTTATAAAGGTTCCGAATATATATATTTATAAGATAGATATAATTAAAAACAATCCTAGTATTATATATAGAGTTCTTATATGTTTATATTTATAATTTGTAATTATAATTTAAATGCTCTAAGAATAAGTTAATAGGTTTCTATACACTAGCTTATCTAAACTAGTTAATAAGACTAGAGGCAAGAATAGCCCTCTATAGTATAAAGGAGTAAGTCTCGCTAGAAAGTAGCTACTAGTAATATATTATTTCCCTTATATAATTCTATTATCTAGTTCTAAGAAAGTTAATAATAAGAGAGTTAAAAAGGCGCTAGAGTATACTAATATTACTATACTTAATAGTGTACTTAGTAGTTAAGAATATTTATATTTGCTAGAGTAGTTAATATATACTAGTAAACTTATAATTATTATAAGCCTGCTCCTTTTTCTAATTAGAAGTATAATTTCTTTTCTATATCTCTAAAGTGAAGACTATCTTATAGATATTATTAACTAGATTATTAAATTACTTTAGAGTTAATTTTCTAAGCGTATTAGTAATCTATTTCTTATTTTATATATTAGAGAGTACTCTAGAATTAAGTAGTCCTTTCTACTATATAAACTAATATAATAATACTAATACGCGAGCTATATAGCTTTAAGTAGTAAGAAGTTTAATAATATAATACTTAATATTATTATAAGATATAATAGTATAACTCTATATAGTAAGATTAGTTTAAAGAGTATATTTAGACTACTTATTACTAAGAGTATTCTAGTGAGTCTTAATAAGTATAAGGATTTGATTAAGTTAGATATAGAACTATATAGAATAAGAAAGAAGCTAGTCTTTATAATTAAATATTCTAAAAGTATTCTACTATTTAGCTTTTACTAATTATAATAGTTAGATAAATAGCTAGTTACTATAAAGTAGATAGAGGCGATCTTTAAAGTTATTTATAATAGAGGTTTCTATAATAGGAGTTTCTATAATAGGAGTTTATATAATAGGAGTTTATATAATAGGAGTTTATATAATAGAAGTTTGTATAATAGAAGTTTCTATAATAGGAGTTTCTATAGTAATAAAAAGTAAGTTGCTTAGAGGTAATATATTCAAAATAGGTATATTAGGCGTCTAGAGGCCTAGCTAACTTGTATAAATCTATTTGTATACTTAATATATCCTTTCTATAAAACCTTTATTCTTACTAATAGCGCCTAATTGCTAATACTTAGTTCTAGTAATTAGTATATAGTTAATAACTAAAAGCTAGAAATATATATTCTAGGACTTATTTATAAAGATCTACTTAACTTCTAAGAGGAATATATATTTAATAGTATTTATAATATAAGCTTTTATACACTTAGTATAAATATTATCTATACCTTAGATAAAAGGGCTATTATAGATAATATTCTTATTAAGTAAGATAATAGGTTTATATATTAATTAGATAAGGCTAGAAGAAGAGATCTTAGAGTATATAATAACTACTATAGTAGTTATAGCCTTTATTTCTGCTTTCTTACTAAGAATCTTAATAGATAGCTTCTTCTTCTAATTATAGTTATTATAAATAATAATAGTTTATAAGTTCTATGCCTTAGATATAAGCGTTTTCTATAGAAAATTAATATATATTTATTATAATTATCTAATTGTAATTAGATATTAGGCCTATTAGGCTTAGTAGGCTTATTAGAGTTCTTACCTTTAAATGCTTAGTAAGCTTTTACATTATAGTATTAATTGTTTAATACAAGTAATAGATTCTAAGATTAGATAATATTAAGAGAACTCTTCTCTTAATACTACTTCTAATAAGATATAAATCTAGTAGACTCTATAGATAGTTTAAGGTATTATATATATAATTATAAGTAATAACACTTATAATAAAGTATATAGTAGACTCTAATTTATTTATAGTTTATAATGTTCTAGGAATAAAACTTGACTAAAAGGCGCGCTAGTTAAGTAATAAAGATAATATAATAGAGGACTAAGATAGGACTAGGGTATTTATATTATTAATAGCTTAATAAGAGTTAAATGTTTCTAATATAGTAGTTAGATTAAACTAGCTAAAGTACTAACTACTTAGAAGAGTCTAGAATTCCTTCTAAAGAGTAGAGATAGATAAGCCTATACTAATAATCTTCTAGAGATACTCTTCTTATATAGCTTCTTATAGAGCCCTTTACTAAGTCCTTAGAATGTAATAATAGACTAATAGTATCTTATTATATATATCTAAACTATTAGTAATCTAGGCTTTAAGAAAATCCTATAGAGACTATCTAAACTAGTAAAGCAGATATATAATTACTATAACCTTAGCTTATTATAAATATTAATATAATTATACATTTCTACTAGAAGAAATACTTAAAGCATTAGTTTATTTATTCTTATTTATCTTAATATCATCTAGTCTATTACTTCTTTCTTTATTAATCTATTTTATATTACCTCCCTCTTTATTACTCCCCTCTTAACTACGCCCTATTAAGCCTTTAGAGCTAGTATTTAATATAATACAATCTCGATTATATAGAAACACGCATTATTATAAAGGACTTAAAGGTATGCATTATTATAGAGGACCTAAAGGCACGCATTATTATAAAGGACTTAAAGGTACGCATTATTATAAGGGACTTATAAGTAGAAAGATAGAAGTAAGCAAATCGCTTAAAGGGCTTATAGGTATATTATAAAGAACTAGTAGAGGCGGAAAGCAATTTGCTAGATTTATAGAGGCACTTTATATTTAGTATAAAGTAGTTAGAGGAGTAGGTATATTATATTATATAGATAGTAAAATATTACTATCTAAAGATAAGAAAGACATTATAGTTAGCTTAAATTAAAGAGAATTGCTTAGGCTTTTAAATAAGATAAGTTTAGAAGAAATTAGAATTATAGAAGTAGGTAATATATATTACTAAATAAATATAATGCTTTATTACTAAAAAAGTTATATATTATAGCAAAATCTCCTATATATTCTTAGACCCTTATTTAGTCTAGTAGTGTATAGGGAAAATAGAGGGGTGTGATTAGCTATTAGAGGTCTTAGGGGTGTTAGAATGCGCTACTAGTAAAAGGTAGGGTAGTTTTCCGTATATACCACTATAAAGACTAAAAACGAGGGTCTGAGCGCTGAGATAAAGAAGAGCTTCTATGGTACGGTTGACGTGGACGCGATGTGAAGCCTCCATTCGCGCTAGCGGCCGCGATGCGCTAGCACGTGATATACAGCAAACAGACCAGGAGGATTATTGAATCCGCCTAATTAGGAAAGAGCTTCAGGTCGTTAAAGCCTGGAAGGAACTTAGGGGGAAGTTGGACAAGAGATAGGACAATTCTATTTCATTTTTAGAATATGCAAAACTCTCGTGAAACTGAGGACAAGTAACCCCTCCAGACGTGCGAAGTTCATTCAAGAAATCATGGGTTTCCTTCCCAAAATATAGCTACCTATCATACATGCAAAACGCGCTTACGAAAGTTGCCCTTCGCCCAACAACTATACAAAATGTAGTTGCTCCAAAGTGTAGTACACCTAAAGGTTCATTATCCAAAGTTTCCAGGCTACCATTGCCACCTATGGTGACACAAAATCGTACTCCCTTCCTATATTTTTATGTATCGTACATCTCCATGAATTATAATATCTTCTGTTTAAGTTAGCATATGTAGAGTGGCACGCTTGGATGTTTACTTAGCATACCTCATTAAGAACCCTGGCAATTACCAGTCTCTCTCATTCCTGTCCCATGGGACGTCTGCATCGTCAAAATCCGCACAGAGAAAGTAACGTGTGAATTCGCCAGCTCCAGACTTCCTGTGTAATCGGTCCAAGCGCAGACTGTTGCGCATCAGAGGCTCCATGGTGCTCTGAAGGAACGGGATACCCGTGTAATCAATATCGTATAACTTCCTGGCGACGTATGGCCAGAAAACTTCTTGGTAGTCCCGAATGCTCTCGTCGCTCCGGCGCTTAAAATGCGAACATGCACTTGTGAAGGAATCACCTTCTTCGACACCAAGGCCAGTAGTGATAGCATGTTGAGTATCGTATACAGTCCGAAAAAGCTTTTCAGAAGCGGATTCGAGCTTCTGGAGAAGTTGTGCGTTGTTGAATTCGTTAACCTTGAAGTCTGGAGCATGGAGTGGTCCAATTGCAAGTAACAAGGTGTCTTGATACAACTCTGTGCATCTCATGTCGACCGCAGCACGCAGGGCCGCAGAAGGGTTCTCCATAATTAATGCAGTCGGATCGGCGAGGCTCTGAAGGACTGCAGATATGGAGGCTGACAGCAATGGAAGAGCCATGTAGAACCTGAAGACTTCGACCAGGGATACCAATTCATCGAGGGATCCAATCGTGAATGGCTGACGATATGCTGCGTTGAGGAGCTTCTCAAATTTGATTTGTTCTTCCTCGGGGCTTCCGGTAAAGAGGGCAAGGTTGAGTGGTGCAGCCTATATGACAGAGTTAGACGCATTCGGTCACAAGGACTTGGAAGGGGATGCACGCAGGGTGAATACATACCTTCGAATCATTGTTGACAGGACCCCAGCCGGTTCCATCGTTATCAACCTTGGTAACCCAATCGTATTTGAATCCAGACGCTGGGAGAGGTTGTCCAGCTTTGTCTGGAGATGTCAAGAATGCGCGGAAGTAGGGGATATACTCCTGCAGTTTCTGGGAGTGGACATGGAACACCTTGTTGAAGACTGTGATGCGGACATCTGGGGAGCCAAAGCTTGCCGAAGAAAAGCTTACTGGGCCTGGTGCAATGCCCGGATTATTGTTCGTGTTGGTGGCCATATTTGCTATTGACGGCTTCTGATTGTGATGGTTCTTTGATTGGAGTCTTTGATGTTGAAGGCTTCCAATTGTGGTGGTTTTTAACTTGAATTTATGGCCGGCGGGGTAACAGCTCACGATATGTGTCGCCAAGAAGGAGGCCATTTCACACGCTCGTTTTGATGCAAACTAGAAGTCGATAACGCTAAAAGAGCAGGGTTAATTTTACGGGGTGCCAATCACCTCCCGTAAAACATAGTAAGCCTATGATGTGAATTTATATAGAGAGAGATATGACGTTATCTGTCGGGAAGATGTGCTCAAAGCGTAGTCAAACAGACCTGTTTTTGTTGAGCTTCACCGTAGTTCCGCAGGATAAAGACAAAACAGAAGACAAAAGAGGCAGTTAGTGCCGTAGATAAGCCTCCCTTTGGATACCCGCCACTTTCCTCAGCCTGGGTGCGGCGCAACAAGTAACAAGTGAGCATGAAGATAAACCATAACTCTTGTAAAAAGGAAGACCGCAGAGGCATGTCTGCACCATGGTCATGGCATTCTCCAGAGTGCAGAAACGGTTCTTTTGTCAACCACTGTCCACGGGGAACATTCATACCCCAACATAGCTTCTCGAGAGCATTTCTCCACCTGCTGCGAACCTGCAATCCATACCGGTAAAACCAAAAAGAGAGAGGCATGGCTCCGCGCTGTGATAGTCATCCCCAGGGGCAACAGGGAGAAGATGCAGGTGAAACAGTTGACCAGGGACATATAATGTTCCAGTAGGAAGAGCTATTTTATCTGGTCAAACTGCTGATTGTATCTGATATATTTTGTAATTGAACGGAACAAATTCGGTCTCGAATGAGGCAATGAGAACAATTTCTCCCTGTAGTCGAAGGGCACACAGACATGATGGGCATCTAAAACCAAGAGTATATTCCTTGAATGACCCGATACCACCCCCAAAAACCGCTGCTAACGAATAACAGGAAGACAAAGCAGTCGCAGAACACTATTCATACTTGCGCTCCCAAGAACAAACCCCAGGAAACTTTTCCATGTCGTGGGCAGTGAGAGAGAGAAAGCATCTCAAGTGAGTGAGGTTGAATTAAAAAGGGTGAAATTGTCTTGGCACGCTAGAGCCAATTTGGACATCCCCACAAAACCTCGGATGAAAATTGATGACACTAGCAACGACTTTGAAAAAGAGAGAAGAAATGTCGAAGCATGTCAAAGGAGTGAGAATGCATCTGCTTGCAAGTGCATTGCCACTATGGACAATTACTGCCACTAGTCAAGGTCTCTTGATGTACAGGGTAGCCCGTTTTTGTATTTCAGCGCTTTGTTTTTGCTTTCAAGGGTTCCTCGAGCTGGCCATGCTGTTCTTTCTCTTCGCAATCATTGATAGTTGGCTCCAGCAAGTCCTGTTGTGGTACTGCTTTGCGATGTTGTAGATAAGGCTGTTTCCATCTCCGTCGAGGACGCTGGGGGCTTCACGGAGCGTGGGTCGCCGCGGGGAAGCAGCACTTGCATCAGCTGCACCATTTGCTGCGCTGCTTCTGGTGTGAGTTCTGGGTTGTCGTTGCAGCGCGATTAGGTGACGATGGCGTGGGCGGGCATTGTGCCAGTGTCGTCCGGTCCATTGCTATCCCTCCCCTGGGTACAAGCACACATCAATTCGTAATTCGGTCCAAGTAACAATTGGAATGCGCATTCATCCGGTTGCAGACACGGCACTCACTGCTACGTACAAGGGAGGCACGTAGAGCTGGAACGAAAGGTGTGAAATTGGCTCAGATTGGCAGGTTGCTGGCTCGGATTGCCCGCAGGCGCCGAGGAACTGTACGCCATCAGAATCAGAGTTGAAGAAAAGAGCAAAGGGGATTATAGGGGCGTGAGGGGGCATGAGGGGCTGTGGATAAACAAAGATGTGTCTCGAGTGCCATACCATCAATTTAGTGTCTTTGGGGAAAGGAAGGTGCACCCAATAAACTCTGCAGAAAGCGGCGTGGAATAGTCTCTGGGAGATGCACAGCCGAGCAGCAAGCCTTTTCGCTTCAGCGAATGCTCCTAATTGGAGGTACATGCCCCATACCAAGAAGTCAGGCCTTCGCCTGGCAATTATGCCAATTCATAGACGAGAAACAATGAACGATTTTTCAGAAAGAGTTTCTCATTTCGTTCGTGCTTTCGAGCTGGTTCAACACAAAGTAGCACATGGTAGGTGTTAAATTCTTCCAGTTGTTTCCTTACACCTTGCAATAGGTATAAGACATGTTAAATTGTTCTTGTCGAATAGCTTTGATAAAGTTTATTGTAGTGGATTCCCTGGGCTTGGCCAGGGTCTTTATATCTCGACATTTCATGACTCAAGGGGTGCTCTCAGAACCGATACTGATTGCCAATGTGTGTAATATAGTTAATCATGTCAAGCAATTGAGCTATGAGTCTTGCGAAATGATATGTTTGATGAAACTGCGCAATAACATGCGATATAGTTAAGCAAATAGTAATGTATTGCGAAAAGACTGTGATTGTATTGATTGCAAATTCCTCCATTTCTGTAAATCAGGCAAATATCATGGCTCTGCTCCCAGGCTTGGAGTCCCAGCCTCCAGCAAATAACTATTTTGATAAGAAATCACCCCAGAATCCACCCCAGATAAAAATCCACCCCATTCCCTGAAACACGTAAAGCTATGCACAATCCATTATAAGTTTGCTGCCGGAACCAATCCCCTTCCCCCCAAACGCGCTCACTGCCATGAAAATTGTTATCGATATCTTCTTTTCCGCTGCCCTCCCCCCTCAACCGAATGCTCCCACCCCATAACTCTACCAGTCACGTTCATTTTCGTCCCACGGAATCCTGTTTGGCTCAAAGCAGAGAAATGAGTCCTTAAAATCCCCCTTGCCTGCCGTTGCACCCGTCTTATCAAGGTATAACTTGCTCTTCATCAGAGGGCCTAATATCCTCTCAAGCTCCTCCTCGCAAACTCTCTTCTCGCAGGCCATTTCGAAGCACTGCCTAAAATACATCGGCTTCATCACCTTCCCATCACTATCACGCGTCGATTTTGTCGCGAGTTTAGCCATCTGCTGGACAACCACACCGTACTTCTTCGGATTGCTATGGAGATCGAGGATCGCCTCGTGGGCCTCTAAGAGCTTGCTCTGAAACTTTACGTAAACGAGGTGCGCCATGCTCCTTAGTACAGGGTCGGTAAGCTTGGTGTATCGAGGAGAGGAAGCAGGTCCTAAAACGTGGATGAAAGCCTCTTTGAACAGCTCCTTATGGCGCAATTTGTATGCTGCGAATAGAACCGAAGAAGGGTTTATTGATATATCTGGAACTAATCTAGGGCTAGTGCCGATGGGTCCCCAGAGGGAGCTTGACACCGCAGGAAGGCACCTGTACTTGATAGCTAGCTTCGTAACGCATAAGAGCTCTGCACCGTTGGCGATCTGGTAGACGTGGCCGAAGATCGCGCAGAGCATCTTCTCGAATGCCTTTTCTTCCAGGGCTGAGTCCCCCTTGAAAGGTGATCTGTTTTCATTTCCAGCCTATAATAGCTATTAGCAAATGTCGGAAACTGAAAGACAGCTGTCACTTACTTGTTCAGGTTCTTGAGAGAGGTTCCAATCTCCAGCATCGTCGATATTGGTATACCACTTCGATCGGAATTGTGAAGGAACAATTACTGGACACTTAGTATCTAATGCCTCTCGAAAGAAGGCGGATTTCGATTTCAGCATCAGGGAGTGCACGTGGAGTTCTGTGTTGAACACCTTGATATAAACATCCGCTTTTTCATCTGGGATCGTAAAGATGACTAGATTGGCATTTTCAGTCTTATGCTTCTTGGCAGATGAGGTTGGTACCGGTTCATCAGAGACTGTGGCCGAAGTTGTTGATAAGGATGAAGGTGGCGAGGAGCTAACGAAGAGTGGTTTGGGATTTGACGAGTCGATCAGGCGCGCAGGACGCTGGCTGAAGGTTCTCTTTGACATGTTGAGCAGAGAAGATGAGAAGGCTGGAGATTGGAACTTGGAGGTTGGAGGTTTGAAATAGCAAGTTCTTGAATTTGGTGTTAAAGTGGAAGTGAGAGAGCGAAAAGTGAATCTGGTGATTGCAAGACAGGCTTTGGAGATGAAAGTGAGGCGCTGGACGTGCGCAGGTAATAAAAGTTGAATTGAGTATAGAGGAAATAGTATATTATTGTGCAAGTCAGTGATAAACGGGTCGAGTGATTCTAATTCGCCTGTCGAAAGAAGTCTTGTCAGATTTTACTTAGGTTTGGAGTGTGCGAAAAGGAAGTTGGGTGCGCGAGTGATGGAGCGAGATGGATGCGAGAGAAGGTGAATTTAAAAGTGCTTGTTGTGAGGAACTTAGAGGGTGATGACTTCCTTATTGGGAGCTTGTTTGTTCCTGGGCTGCATTAAGTATGTTGCTCTCAACATAGAAAGACTATGTGGTTTTAATGAAAGATTAGCAGCATTGATATAGAGGCGGTGAGAATGGTGGGGTTGTCTGGGCTGTATTTCAAGAAAGGTTTTGTCTGTAGTTGTACAGCGAATCTTTGGCAGTTTTATAATGAAGTAGGGAATTAGAAGAACAAACCAGGTATTACACAAGTTTGGAATCACATGGAATTTTGTAAGTCTTGTCTCGCAGAAATGTGGATACATAGATTTTGTTATAGACCAAGCATTGATGTGACCTATGGATTCTTCCCGCTTTCACTCAGGCGACTATCAATAGAGTGCCCTGCCAGTGAAGACGACGCCTACAGACCCATAACCCATTACCAGAACAAGCTACCAGTCAACAGCTTCTTTGTCCCATGGGAGCTCACGATACTCGATCGAGGCACACAAAAACCTTCTCTCATAACCTGGACCACCTGCTTGGATAGGGACTGGAGACGATGCCAACCTGGCTAGGCTCAAGTTGTTCGATAACAGCTCACCCATGGTCTCAAGCGCTTTTAAAGATCGGAGAGACCTACTCTGGAGATTCTGAGGCCAAAAATTGTACATTTGTCGAAAGAAACGTGCAGTTCCGGTAGTCGCATCCGACTCTAATGTTTTAACCGCACTTTCGAAAACTTTCCGAACCCACTCATTATTTGTAGTGGCGTGAAGAATATCATAGGTGACCTTGTGGGATTTTTCCTGGAGCCGATTATAGACAACAGTGATAACATGGGTGAGCTCTGGACTCAGTTCAAGATGAGTGAAACCTTCCTCCCACTTGGAGACAACATGGACTAAAGCTTCTTGGAATAGAAGCGGATGGCGTAATTTGTGAGCCATCTCCAGGGTAGTGACACAGCTGTCTGGTATCTGTTGTATCAATTCTGGGCTGTGCAACAAGACACTATCAACAGATCGGGAGACGGCGGGAAGTGAGCAGTAGAAATCGGCCAGTCGGACAACATCACCAAACTCGCGCATGGAGCTGACATTGTACCGCTCCCGGTATAATGCGTATAATAGTCTACTAAAGGCGAGTCTCTCATGTCGCGCTTTCCGTGGTTTCTTTAGATTGCCGTTGCTGGACTGGGAGCTAGTGGTCTAAACAGCATTAGTATATTTCTGGAATTGGACCAAACATTGCAAACCTTCGGTTGAGAAACGCTCTCTGATGGTGTTGGTGAGTTTCCGGCTTCCTCTGGAACAGCGTTCTGGTCATCACGCTTGAGCGCGACTTCCAATCCCCACGTACCATCATCGTCAACTACAGAGACATATTCGTATCGGAAAAGCGCCGAAGCCGGAGCAGGTGTTTTATCAGGAGAGTCGAGGAAGGTGCGGAAGAAGGCCGAGTAGAGCTTCAAGATATGTGAGTGTACGTGATATTCCTGGCCGAAAACCTTCAACCGGGTATCTACCTTCAAGCCCGGAAACTTGAAGATAATAGGCTGCATGGGGGCTTCCGCAATGGAGGTCGGGCTGGGAGAAGGCATCTCTGCGATGTTTGCCATGGATGGATCACAATAATTATGATTTTCGAAAATAACGAGAGAGGTAGTGTCGAGATGTTGCAGGAGTGCAAAGAAAACATTCTTAAATAGTTGGAAAAGATTGACCTGGGGGTTGCGGACGACCATTCACATACCTTAGGTCATTATCAACCGCAAATATTGACTGTGTCTTGGTAGTAACATCGACAACTGATTTCACTTGAGCGGAGTAAGAACTTCGGCAACTGCGGCTCGCAGGTAATACTCGAGGAGAATAACGTGCCTAGACTTTGCAAGCTTGATTTGAACATGAAAACAGAGAATGAGAGGCATTCCCCAAAGTATCTAAGGAAGGACTTGCCAAATCTCGGACCATGAAGATACGCACTTAACAGCCCAGCAAAGCTTCGAATGATATTCTAAAGTCATAGTAAGCATCTTGTAGTACCGCGCAAAGTCATCAACCGAGAACGTTATAATTCCGAGGACGTTGAAACAGATGAAGGAGGAGAGAGGTCGTTGCGAGCCTGCTAATCTTACTTCGCGCTTACGTAATACGGATCATGGTATGTGGTGGTATCTATCCCACTTCCAACTTCAGGGTCTTCTTTCTTTCCCTCCCTTGTTCACAAAGCCCGAGGAAAATAAAAACCGTCCAGTGGAGAAGGAAATTCAATTCTCTACCCGCCGATGAGGCGACTATAATACCGGAATACAGACAACCAGCGCCATTCTGACCGTACCATATCCAGGACGAAGATCCAGATTCAAATGTCTCGTGCCAGCAAAGCAATTATGAGGCACCACATAATCCAACGACCCGTTTCAAATGCAACTATCGGTAGTCGGCTAGGTTAGATCTCTGCAAACAAAAATTGCAGTCGTCTTGCCACGATGTCCTTAATGCCTTGGAACAAATATCATGAGAAAGGGAGCACACTCGGAAGTCCTACTGCCAGTGCAGCATTTTCAACCCTGGACCATGTGCCTCTTTTGAGTGCCACCGATAGGGACATAAATTGGCAGTCCATCACTAAGTCATTGCTGTCTTGAGCTCCAATGGTGCAACACAGGGGTCTTTGGAGTATGTCGTCTGGAGGCCGGCCCATGTTGCCTCAGCTTGCCTGTCAGGCACTCCAATACCCATGCTGTAATCATCCAGCTTGTTTTTAACCTTGATAGCCTCGCCCACGTCTGCAAACACAATGGTTGCGTTGCCACCATTGTATATCCAAACCAGTTGGATCATATCCGGTCCAACCCCAGCGTACTTCTCGCAGAACTGTCTCAATGACCTCTCGTTGACCATGAAGAAGAATCTGGACTTGACCATGGTGAGGCGACGAGTAGCGTACGTTGGGGAGCCCATTGCTTTGATATTAGCGTCCATTGGGAATGGATCCCCGCGGATGGCATCGACGACGAACTTGAATCGGCCCGGGCGACTGTCGGCTCGCTCCTTGCACAAAACTTGGTAAAAGGACTCGGAATCCTGAGCGTATTGAAAGATAATACCGACGTAGGGCTTTCCATTACTCTCATCCGTACTAAACGTGATGCTTCTCAATGGACCTTCGATAACGGCGTCAGACACCTCTTGAAGGGTCAGGTGTCTCGGCATATCCAGTAGGAACACAACGCGTGCCTGATCAACCAAGGGCTCATCACTGACGACATGCGATGCACTAGTAAATCGACCAGCAGGCTTGACTCGAGGACCGGTAGGAGCTCGGGCTGGTGGGTGTAGATTGATGATCTTGGTGTCTGGGTTGGCGGTGAGGGCGATGCTTGCCCAAGAAGAAGGTGGTGCAGAGGACGATTGCCCAGGATTGTCACCAGTGGGATCTGCCGTACCTTGCTTGATGGCTGGGGATATAGAACTAATAGTGCCGACTACCGGTGCTGGATCCTGAAGTGAAAGGCCTTGGAGTGAGAGATCTTCAGGAGGAGATGGGTGCCCATGGACGGTCGAAACACTTTGCGTGGCCGATAACGAGCCCTCTGGTCGGTGACCTGCGCTTGCCAGTGGGTTGTACACGAATAGATCGATTGCAGAGTAGCAAACTCTCAGGCTGAACTTGAATACATTCTCCGTACCGTCTTGGTGGGGCTGCCACATGGTAACTTCCATCTCATGGATTCGACCCAAAACCGTCGCTGCATCCTCCGCAGTAGGCATGACGAGCCAACGGAACGTGCATTGGGATTCCGTATCAATGATCGTAACCGTTCTCTCGACCTGGGCCCCACCGAACTCACGAGCCCATCTGAGGAAGTCTCTACAATCACACGCGAAAGCGAACCCAGCAACGTATATGGCACGACGCTCTTCGTGTTGTTGTCTGTATATCTTTGGGATACAAGGAATGACACTATCGGGGTGAAGGTTCGCTGAGGAAAGCCAGACGTCTTCGTACCCCCCGAAGACTGCGTCGATCTCTTCCTGTGTATATGTGCCCCGAACCCCTAACATCATACGTTCCTTGAATTGGACGAGAGTGTTGTCCTCCATGGTGCTACCTGACTCTGGGTTGACTTGGGATTGAGCTTGGTGCTTGCTTGCTGTCTGATAGTTTTACCCAACTACCCATCAAGAGTGAGTGGCCGACACCCTTGAAAGTGAATGTGAAAGCCACAATTAGCTCAGTGGGGTGCAAACTATTGTCGACTCGAGGTCCTCTTTACCTGTTAGCCCTGGAAGATTGATCTACATATCGATTGGAATTGGCTCACCTCGTCGATTTGGCTTTGACTAGCTTTGTGTCGGATTCTTCTTCAAATTGTTGATCTTGGTTGTTTGTCAAACAAACGCCGTATTTCTTGAGAACGCGCTTGCTGTGCGTGGTATGGTTCGCGTCAGTTTGATATTGCCGATAAAAAAGGCACAAACCCGAGACATTTTGATTTTGGGAGCGAGGTCTGCGCTTGCAAGGGTCATCTAATGCGACTTCCCGCCGCTTGATGTAGAGGTGTGGCTTCTCCAAAGAATTCGAGCAAGCCACAACTCCCATTGATGTGGGGCAAATGGTCTTATATGCCTTGCAAAGAGCGGAGTATTCAATTATCGCGGAGCTAGTTGTAACGCAACTACACATATACTTGAGGCTGGTAGTCCACTAGCCAGGAGCTCTCAGTGAACTCCAAGAAGAGTAGCTTTCTGGTACTCGACCGTCCCAATATCATCAGCTGCCTTCATACTCTCCTAATGCAATCATGCAGTTGCCTTAAGTTTGCAGCTAGTGCTGGTGCTTGCATTGCTCGACACTACTTGTTTGTCACCCATTAAAAGAATATCGATATCATACAGTGAATTAGTACGAGTATAAATCAGTGCGCACAGTTGGGTTTGAAATTGTGATTGCGGAGTGTGATTGGGGTAAAATGAGCAAGTCATCCATTGAGAAGCAAGCGGTCTTCCATGTATGAGTGAGTATAAAACAGCTTCAGCAAACCCAGCCTTATATTTTCTTTGCTGCATGGAGTCCTTGGTTTGTCTTGTTCAGATGTTATCACTAGCTCACACATAAGAGAAGTATCCAGACGGGATATTCATTCATATTTGCAAGGGGAAACGCCTCAGTGGGAGTCATTATCTCCTTTTCAAGCACTTGTCCGGATCGTTTCTGAATAAAAGTTAGACCTTGTCAATCAAAGATTCCCGACGAAACTGCCCCCAAAGTAAGATACAAAACCCTGTGCAAGTCCGGCATTCAAAATCCAGTTCACTTTGCAAAACTCGGCCTCAACTTGCCCTCCACAACGATGGCGTCCACTCTACCTGATCTAGCGCAATCCTTGTCTCTCAACACCACTGTGAAGACTACTATAAAGTCATTTGCCGAGCTACCAGTAGAATTGCGACTGAAGATCTGGAAAGAAAGTCTCAAAGAGGCACGTGACGTCAATGTCAGAGTCGTCACCGCCCGAGTTGAGGGCGTTGTGAAGACTGCTTTCAAGCTGATTGGGAAAGCTCCAGCTCTTCTCTATGTCAAGTAAGTAATTCTAGTTCTATATAGAAAGGCTGCAGTCTCTTGAGAAGCTTTGTATGTAGGACTACTAGCTAATAGCTGTACATAGCTCCGAGTCCAGAACAGAAGCTTTAAAGGTCTATGGCAAAGCTTTCAGAACCTCTACACACCTGAATGATAACATCTATATCAACCCCGCTATTGATACACTTATCATTCACATCCATAATCCGATGTCCAAGTTCCAGGACTTCATCCTCCAGCAGACTATTCGGGCTGAAGATGACTCTTACATGCATTCGCCCTCCATTCGCAACACCGGACGTTTTGGTCACCTCATCAGCTCTGGTGTTTGGGGCGATATCAAACAGCTGGAATATGGCTCTGCCCGTGTAAAGTGTGATTTTTTTTACGTATTCTCGGCAGCTACAAGAAAAGGCAGACCTTATGAGAAGGACCATGGTATCGGAAACATGCCTAGCGCCAAGGAAGATATCAAGCCAAGAGTAAAGGAGGCTTTGGAAAGGGGGCTTGTAGGTCCGGTCGACAACCTAGATAGTTTCAATTTGTGGGATGCGGAGAGATGGGATGCAGCCTGTGGGACGCTGGTCCATGAGGAGAACTTGAGGTTCAGCTACAAGCTGGCGTATGGGCTTGCTTCATGAAGAATCCCGATAGCAGTGGGTGGGCAGATTTTGGAACCTTCACAAGCAGCACCCGCCTTTTAGGTAAATCCTACAACTTCGCACTCTACCTAATAGCTGCAAATGAAGCCGTGGAGTGACATAACGCTAATTATTAGGGTTTCCTAGCCGTACTTATCGTCCTTTTACCAACATCGTTGTTTTCAAGATTGGGGTGAATGGTGAGACGAAAAAGAAAAAAAGGGGTATAGCGTCCCCAGGAGATTACTTACATAACCGGCGAACTTCATCTCAGTGATCTCACACATAAAATGAAGTCATACATATTGTAATCGTCATTGGTATTGATAAGGCACTGACTAACTCCCCAAACGAGGATAAGTACCGTGATACCTATTACTGTCTTAAATCTCATCCCTTTAATAGCCGAACACGTGGCTACCTGTCCAGCCCACCTGATTCATTCAGTTTCAACTCGTCCTCCCTTCAACACAGAAAATACACCAACAACAATGACACCTCTCTCCTTCATCTCAATCACCATCTCTCGACATATTCACGCTCTTCCATCACCAAGTTACCTGCCGAGCTCCGGTTGAAGATATATATATAGAAGAAGGCACTAGAAGAAGCTCGCAACGTGCAAGTCACAATGTATTCATTCCAAAACTACACCGGCCGATCTGAAGGGGGATAATCCGCCTCTTCTACATAAATGGTAAGTGATTAAATTTAATCCCTTGGTTTCATGTCGTGGGATTTGCCCTTTTTTCAACTCGATTATCCTCATAGCTCTATCAAATCGAAGCCCATGTTTTTCGATTCCGTGACCGTGAACCCGACGCGGACGGATCATATGAGACAAGTCCCTTTAGCTGTGAATCTAGAGAAGAAGGCTTGAACATCTCAAGACAACAAATGACACAACCAGTCGTGTTATATCTACCTGAACCCCATCACTGACACCCTCTTCCCCCATTCTCGGAATCATAAACGCCTATTTAGTAACATTTCCCCGCAAGCCATGCATCGCCGATACTAATGTCAAAAGTAGCCGGCGTGTCGAAGACCGCTCCATCGGACAGAGATGAGCGTATCGTGATTAGAATAGTCAATTCGCACCTATCCTATTCTGCTTCGAATGAATGCGATTTCACTCCCTCTTCAGACAGACAGTCATGGTGTCAGAAAGGCTGCAAGGCAAGAGAAGATGGGACTGGGACAGGGATAGGCAAGAAGGACAGTGGTGCGGACTGTGTAGGCGGCATTGGAGAGGGTCCATGGGGCTGGCCTTACAGCTTGGTAGGTGTAGGATGAGAAGATTTGTCTACATAGGTACATAAACTTGTTATCCCACAAAATTGCAACCCCTTGAAAGAAGAGAACAAAACATGTGAACCTTGTCTTCTTGAATCAAATAAAATCTCGGCAACATCATGGCAAAGCAGTTGTTATAGTAATCTATCATTTTCGCTATGTCTAAGTAGAGACTCTCACCTCTACTATGTTGAGCAGAAGAATTTATACAAGTGCCGCTGGCGGTGTTCCCGCAAGGCTTATTCTAATAGTTTTTCTAATCGCGTGTTCAATCCAAATCCATGCCATACCCACCCATCCATCCGTGAATGCTACAACAAAAGAAATATTCGCTTCTTAGTCTAAGAAGACTTCTTCTCATCAGTAGCCAGCGCCTCCTTCCTCTGCACCTCAGCGCCCTCATTCTCAGCCTCAATGGCTTCTGTGACTTGTTCCTTTCCAGCAGCACTGGACTGAGCCTCCAATCGGCGCTCCTCTTTCTCATCAATATCCTCATCATCTCTTGGGGTAGCGCGCCCAGACTCTTTGTTCTCCTCATCCTGCTCGTTTTCTTCCTCAATAAGCTCTTGTTGCTCCTTAAGAACTTCAAGACGTTGCTTGTTGGTAGCCGCTCCCTCGGCGTTGTGGACTTCGAGTTCTATCTCATGGAACAATTCTTCAGGAATGGAGGACAGGACACCGGTGAGTGCGTCAATTTGGGTGGAAAATTCTGATTCCTTGCCTTGTGCGTACATGAATGCATTGCTCAGGACTAGAAGAGTGGATGGGACGCCGTGTTTCAGTCGAAGATCTAGCCAGAGCTGGATATCGTCACGTAGGCGGGCTGGGGATACGCCGTGGGTTCTTATTCCACGGCTTTGGGCTGCGACTTGGAGTTCTGGGACTGATAGGCTATCGACGCCTTCGTAGCTGATTGCTCGGTCGTCCCGCTTGATTTGTCTCATGCGGTGGCGGATTTGGTATCGGAGCATCATATCGGTACCGAATGTGTTGAGATTCATGTATCTGCACATCCCGACTAATTGTGGTCGCGAAAGATTGTCTAGAGTTAAATCATCTTTGAAAATCTTGCACACATTGATAACATCGTCAGATGTAGGTTGCTCTCCAGTAGATCGGACTTTGCGGAAGAATTTTAAGAACTCGTCCTTTTGCGCGTTCGAAGGACTTAATGGCAATCCAGTCTCTTTCAAGGTATTGCGGAGGAAGTTGCTGACGTCCTTTCTGGTGCCTCGGAGGCTCGCAGCCTTGCTATCCTTTGACTTTTGCGCCTCGTATGTGCTGGGGAGAAGGTTGGGGAACAATTTCAAGGCTACTGGAAGCAGTAACTCGGCGAATGGAACCAGTACGAATACCGAGAAGGGAACTAGCCGACCAATGTCTTGTACTGTTCGTTGCAGTTGTCTGTGCTCTCTCCGACTCAATTCGTAACCAGCTGCCATCTTCAAGGCTAGTCGGGTACTTATCCTGACTTCGGTGGCAAGTAGCTTAGTCCCATCCCAGTAATGTTGCACTTCCTTCTTGACCCTTTGCCCGATAGTCAACTTCTTATCCATCTTTTTGCCGTCAGTTGTCTCCACAGATTTATCTTTCTTTCCAGCCAACTCTGATAGCGTGAGCGCATCAGTGGCATCTGTTTTGGGGACCGCAGTAGCCTGGTTATTGGGAACTGGCTCAACATCATGCTTCTCGGCCATATTTGCCGCCGTCTCCTTCGTTGGCGTTTTAGGGTTGTCACTGAGAGGTTTCTTAGCCTGGTCAGGATTGAACCCAGGTGGCGGGCCAGATGGAGGGGCTCCAGTGGTGTGTGTGTCGGTCTGGATACCTCTGCGTGGAATCAGAATAGCCAGTGCCGGCATCTGAGAAGGGAGTGTTCGTGTATTGCGTCTAAGGAATGCTGTGTATGCGGAGGAGGGGCCAGAACGAGGGAAGGCCCGAGCTGGATGATTATCAGCATGGCAAGACTCTGACGGATTACATAGAGATGGGATGAGATGACCGTACCTCCAGTCAAGAATGACGATTGGGCCGCATTGCGGACGAGTCTGGTGGAAGCGCTCATGATCGAAAGCCAAGTCTTGTCAACAAGACGTTAGGCAGAGTAAAGAGTGGTGGTCAGAACGATCGTGTATGGGTTATGGGAGTATGAAGAGTGGAAGAGTTCAAACAGAGCCCATGGTATTGATGGGATGGGATGGATTGGATTGTGTATGTGTAAAAGTAAGGTAGAGGGGTGATTAGAGATGCAAATATGAACCCAGTAGCTCAAAACATGTGGTCCAAAGGAAGTCTTCGGAAGAACATGGGATCTAAATCCGATGCCCGAGGGCACGTGATACAGAATATTCGTAATCAAACTCAACATTTCCATAGCCACGCCACGCCATGGCACGATGGAGTACATGGTACAAAGGGCATTATTTTAGGAATTTTCTCTTTGTTTCACGTTACGTCTTTTACTTGCGATCGCATGTGAAAGATTTAGGTTAACAACATCTCTCAATTCCTCATACCGGTCCGGTAGTTTAAGTCCGATACATAGGTACAAATCAGTGGTTCTCAACACGCTGCAGTTCTGAGTCCGGACGCCAGGAACAAGCTCAAGCTTCTCAACGTTCGGCACCCGAGCTGATTAGACTTCCCCGCGTTTGGAACCCATAACACGCGGTTCTCTCTAGTCAACCCATCCCATCCCATCACCATCCTAATACGGCATTACTTTCCTTCACTCCTCTCTCCTCCTTCCCAATAATCTAGATAATCCTCTCCTCTTCATAACACCTCTCCCTTCCACTGCCATTCACTATGCATATACCTTAGCCGCACCAATTGGTTTCTGGAATCGCATTCAGCCTCCCAGGTGGAGGCATATCCCCGAGTCGCATCCACGACAGAGCGCACATAGAGTTCCGAGCCTGCGGAACAGACCATAGATTTCTATCCTCTGAAGAAAGGACTCTTTAAAATATCCGCAAAATGAACACCAGCAAACTTCGCAAAGCTGCTCGTATGATACTGGTCGGCGCACCGGGAGTGGGGAAAGGGACCCAGGCCGACCGACTACTTCAGCGATACCCTCAGCTGTCTACGATCAGTTCCGGGGATTTGCTCCGTGATAATGTCAAAAACCAGACTCCTCTAGGTACATTTCCCCTCCAAATATGTCCTATCCCGTACCTATACTAACCCCGCTATCAGGAATCAAAGCCGAACACACAATGAGGACCGGCTCCCTCGTCCCAGACGCCATGATCCTCCGCCTCATCCAGCACGAGCTCACCACCCGCGGCTGGCTCACCCTACCCGGCGGCATGCAGCCCCTAACCCTCGCCTCCTCTGCTGCCTCGGCTGCAGAATCCGACTTCGACGTCGACAGTTTTGTGTCTCCCTCTGAGCTCGCAAGCCTCACCTCACCTGCTCTAACATCCGACGACCCCTCGGCATCCTTCATACTCGACGGCTTCCCGCGCACCGCAGCTCAAGCCACATCCCTCGACGCCCTGGTCCCCATAAACCTCGTCGTGTCCCTCAAAACTCCCTTCTCCATAATCCTAGAGCGCATTTCCGGCCGCTGGGTCCACCCTCCATCTGGACGCGTGTATAACACTACCTTCAACAAGCCGAAGGTAGAGGGCAAAGACGATATAACCGGGGAGAGATTAGTCAAAAGGTCGGACGACGACGAGGCGACATGGGAGAAGAGACTGCGGCAGTTCGAGGAGACGAGCGAGCCGCTACTTGAGCATTACGCGAAGAAAGGCGTTTTGTGGGAGGTTGAGGGAAGGAGTAGTGACGAGATTAGCCCAAAGCTTTTTGGGGAGTTTGAGAAGAGGTTTGTGGATGGTGTTCAATAAAGTCACTCTTTTATTTTTGGATTTTGCTTTTTGAAATAACCCGTGTACTTGGATCGGTTCGGTTATTTTGCTCGCGGCTTACACAGCATGGCGTTTCGTGGGAAACGGAGGGAGGGGAAGGAAATATCAGATAGGATGTATGTGTGTATTCTAGCTGTAAGTAAGGGTGGGAAATTCAACATTTATTGAGATATAAAGCTACATAGAACTGCCTACACAGCGGCGTCCCGTTTAGAGAAGCCTCTAACATACGCGCTCAGTGCTCTTGCAACACGCAAAGGCATCCCATCAATCGCTTGTAAAAAAAATTGCTTTAACTCCTTCACAGCACTTCTTAGCTATTCCTCAAATCTAAAATTTCTAGTTCTACACATAATGTCCACTTCCATTACATAGGTCGTCATGCCGAGGTCCGTAGACGAAACACATGTTGGTACAACGATCGGGTGTCACGTTCCAAACTTCTCGGGCGGGGCATTTGAATCGGTTCAATAGATGCAAATGCATGAAAATACAGTAGCCTTTCGTAACGCCCGCATGCATGCATGAGAACATCCAATAATCCCTCCAAAAAAAAAAAGATGCTGCCGCGCCAATGCTATACCCGGCATCCAATAATCTCAGCTTCACTTATGCAACAAACTGTCCCCCTGCCTCTTCTCATTTCCATCCCCATCGCTCTCATCCTCATCATCCCCGACGACATGATGTCCACTGCCGCTCCCGCTCCCGCTCCCTCCACCATCACTATCCTCATCTTCATAGAGCTTCTTCTCCCTCTCATCTCCGCCCTCACTACTCTCATCTTCGCTCCCAGCCGCAAATGCATCATACAGCTCACCGGCTCTCCTCTTACCCCCTTTCTTGCCTCCCCCATTGAGGACATCTGCTTCATCTTCTTCTAACAAATCGAATTCCCATTCATCGCGTGGGTTGTTCAGGAGTCGTTTCCGGCGTGCCATATACAGATATACGCCGAGTCCACAGCAGAAAATTATGATCAGGGCTGCGGCGCCGTAGATCCAGATTTGCGTTTTGGGACCGACACCAAAGGTGGGGAAGAAGGAGGGGAGCCATGAGGATGTTGTTGACGATGGTGCACTGGTGCCTGTTGGCGTGGTTTCTTCTTCTGTTGTGCCGGTGGGTTTGGTGGGGCGTTCTGGGTGGTCTGTTGGGTTTGCGGGGATGCTGGATGTTGGGATGGAGGCGACGGAGGTGGTGGAGCCGGAAATACTGGTGGTGCTACTGATTATTTGGTCGTGGTCGTCATCTTGGTCTTCGGTGGGCATGGGGAGAAGGGTTGCTTTACTGGCGTCGATGGATTCGCCCCAGAGTTTGAGGTGCCAGTCGACGAAGGTGCCGTTGTTTTCGTTCACAACTGTGTCTTTGACTACTATGGCCCAGGTACCGATACCGGATTCGCCCCTGAATTGTGTCAATGTTTTCCAAGCGGAGAGGGAGGCAATACTGACCAGTGCACAACGGACATAAATGTCCAGTCAACATAACCTGCGTTTAGGGTATCCAAACTTCTGGTAACTGAAAGATGGCTGATGACCCTGTCAGGACTGATCAGGTCAACGCTGATATCTCCTCTTCTTGTATGCTCGATATTCATAGTAACCGTCACATGCTCTAGACGTCCAAGATTGGCATCCTTCAACATAGCCTCGGTGACTTGGAAAGAGTAAGTCAAGCCGGCTTCACCTTGAGGAATACTCCGGTTGATATGGAGCCAGGGCGAGTAAAACCAAGCTTGAGGATTGACATTCTTGAAGTTTTTGGCAGCCTCAATGGTAGCCCAAGTGTCAATCTTGCCATATCCAAAAGTATGACTGAACTTCTTTCCAATAGTCGTGTTTTGCCACTCGCCAGTATCAAGATCAATCGGTAGTGCGGTTTCCATCACGATGTATTGCATATCTCTCCAGGTAAGGTCTGGGCGAATTGACAAGACCAAAGCAAAGATACCGGCAGCAAGAGGGGCAGCGGCTGAAGTTCCACCATGTCCAGAGTAGCACTCGTTGGTCCCAACATCGGTCGTGTGCTGCGATTGTTAGCTTCACTCAGCAATCAAAATATGTTTACTTACAATAGCATCCCCACTCCCACTACTGTAGGTAACCACTAACTGGGCAGAGCAGTGCTCGGAATAGTAAGGATGATTTCCTTTTCGATCAATGGCTCCCACGGTAATACTGTAAATACTGTTTGTGTACCCATCAAAATTGCAGTTATCTTCAGCCGCAGCACCGTTTCCTGATGCAAATACGTAGATTGATCCCTTTCCTCCTCGACCATTCTGGACGGCATTAAGCATAGCCTTCTTGATGAGAAGACCGGGTGCATCCATGGATTTTCCATCATCTGGTGGACCCCACGAACAGGAGTAGATTTGATTGTGCTGGTATGCATAGTTCATTGCCACGGCTTCATCCGCATCAGTAATCAACTTGGAGAGAATCCGGATTCCTGCAATCTTTGAGTCGTATGCAACTCCAACTCCACAGACATTGTTCCTTACAGCAGAGACCTCTCCTGCACAACGTGTGCCATGCTTGTCGTCAGCCAATCGAGGCTTAGGCTCCAGAGTATGGTCGTTGAAGTCGTAGGACCCTTCCGCGAAATAATTGTCTTTTAAATCATCGCTGTACATGTCTAGTCCATCGTCGACAATTGCCACGGTAGCATTATGGCCAGTAATTCCCTGCATCCACACATCCGTAACGTTGACATCGTGCCCAACCTGAACAGGGTTGTAAAGATGCCACTGCTCTTTGAATATTGGGTCGTTGATCTCTAACGCCAGTGCGATGGCAGCTAGTTTTGCAACCTCCTCATCTACTGGAGGTGGTGCTTGACGCTCGACCGGTGCCATATATCCTTCGGGTGGGGGCGGTATTGGACCCCTTTTCTCCATCCTCGCCTTTAACTTTTGTTTCTGGGCGAATTTCACGCCATCGAGAAGATCGGATCCACCGACGCTTCGCTTCCTCCTTTTCCGTTCCTTCAAAGCTGTGTGTACGACATCCTCCTCCTGCTTATGGCATGAAAAGACATGGTGATCTGCCAACTCTCCTAGCAGTCCCTCATGGGTCAGCCCCAGCTGCAATGCTACCTGCGCAGGAGGAGTATTCGAATCGAGATGGAGGACATAGTAATCTTGCGCTTCGTAGTCTCGTGGTTGAAGATTCGAGGCGGTTGCGATGTATCCTAGACCCAGGAGGCTGAGGATGGAGTGTAACCTCATTTCGAGAGGGGTTCTGCGAAGCGCAGAGATTCGGTCTCCCGAGACCTAATGGTCTCTAATGTGATTAGCAGGACGGGGTAAAAGCTGAAGTTGCGCATCGATGAAATGTCGTTTCAATGCCGTGCCCCCAAAGCGTTGAACAATAGACTTGTTATTAGATGGATTCGCAATTATCGAGAAGATTGCGACAGGCTCGCGACTCGAGATACAGGTTGTTCCGTGCTTCTGGATAAGTTGGATGATACTGGTATTGCAGAATGAATGAATAGGTGTATTGCTTCGCCTCGAGCTTATGTGGCCCTTTAGTTTCACGAAGGGTACTGTACAGTAAGTAGTACGGTACTCGGTACTCGTTGTTTAGGCTTCACCTCAGATCTCTCGACAAAGCCAAGTCCCAACTGGAACTAGAAGGAAAGGACAAATGCAGCCACTCAACGGCCACTGAGAAGTGTGGAGGTAGGGCGGGGAATAAAGGCAGACGTGTCTCAATCTCTCAAAGCCACGAGTGCAAGTTTCGATACATGGCTCGGCCGCTTATTTTGGCTGTGTGGTATGTACTCTACATCAACATCACGACAACCGTAACTTCTCTCCCCTGGACTTCGAACAAGGGCCCAGGGGAAGGGAAGGGCACCTATCCGAATCCGAGCAGAAACAGCCGTCCGCTAAGCCCAGCACAGGTTACGGAGGTAATAGGAAACTCCAGGGGTTGCAGCCGCTGCCGCTGCCAAGCCATGGCTACGGAACAAGTTTTAGGGATATTGGGTGGTGGTGGTGGTGCAGGTGTGAGCTGTACGAGTACCGGTAATACCCAACCTCTTCATATACACCCTTTACCATCTCACTCTGCTCTCTCTACCAGAAGCGGCCAGATGCATATACTATTCACTTCTCTTGAGGGCTAACTATGAAGCCACCAACTTGAATTTTAACTATCTTTTCTATACGGTCCTTGACACTCTTCGGCGCAAAGACACCTAGGTACTGTACAATTCGAGGCTGCGAAAACTAGTGATCAATGACGATAAAGTCGAACAGTGCTTAACGACCAACAAGTGCTGGAAAGCCCACGAGTGAATCGCATATTTTGAATTCCAGTTGCTACAGCTACAGCTAACCTAGAGCTGGGGATAAAGCACATTCGCCATCTCGAACCCATAAAGTACAGTGTTGTACCTTATCGTCGCTTTCATTTCCACAATCTGTTGTCATGTCTACAGCGCCATACTGGGGCCAGCTTCCTCCCCCAAAGGTCACTCGAGGAAACTCTCTCAAGCGCGAACGAGATCCAAATATGGTAGGAAGCAACGACCTCCACATTGATACTGGTGTAAAACCGGAGCGTCTGTCGGGTCAATCTCGACAAAATCGAAGCTCCATCCAAACCGAAGCTGCCACAATATCTACCCAAAGCCCATTTGCCTCGCCCACAGCATCCAGCTTCCGTGGCGACGGTTTGGCTCCTCGACCTCCCTCCTTCCCTTATAGTGCAGCTGCGACAGCCTATAACAACGATTATCTGGACAAGAGAAGGCGGCGGGAGAGCAGACATAAGGACGATTATTATGAAGAAGATTCATCTGCACCTCCGCCAGCAGCACCAGATGCACCACGCCCTCCTCCTCCTGTAAGCTATAAACAACCACTCAGTAACGGGGCTTCCTCATCGAATCACCAGGCTCCGAATCGAACAACGTCTAGAAGAAGATCCGAAGGTCCGATTAGTCCAGGTCAAGACGTGCCAGAAGAGTACTATCGCTCACATCCCCGGGAGGACAATATATCAGTCGACGCTACTACTTCAAAGAGGTCAAGCAACGGCAAAGCTGCCGTACGATCTGGGGACGACGAATTTAGTACCCGAAGAGCTTCACGCGCCGAGACATCAAATCAAAAGAGAAAGGGGTCCACATCAGAAGCGGGTGCACGAGACAGAGAGTGGGCACCGGACAAGTCTCCTCTACAGAGGTTAGAGCTGACGCTTGACGGCATCACGAAAGAGGAAAAAAGAGCTCGTGTTGAAGAGGCGGAACTCCTGGCGAGAGAAGCCAAAGCTGGACGAGGAGGAGAGAGGGTTGGAAATCAAAACTCCGTACGCTTCAGAAATCGACCTGTGACGAAAGGGGAACCTGGTGTAAAGCCGGAACCTCAGACGCTTCCGGAAGCTGGGCTGGTACGGAATTTGAGTGTCAAACAAAAGGATCAATTGCAGCGTAGTGGAACTATTGAAAGAGAGCGTCCTGTTCCGTCTGATGCCCCCCAAACATCGGCTCGAGATTTTGAGTATCAACGAAAACAAGATACTATTGATCCCGGACCAACACAAGACAAAGCGGCCACTCCTCGGCGAGGATCAAGTGTTCGTGATCGATCTTACATCCCAGTAGCAGCAGGTGCTGCCGGGGCTGCAGTCGCTTCTAAACTTGGCCGAAGTGGTAGCAATAAACTCAAAAAGGAGCCACCAGGAGACCCATGGATGCGTCGAAGGATGGAGGCTGAAGAACAATATCAAGAGGTTACTCATCGGAGACCATCTGCGAACAATGTGGAACCAAATGATGGAGGACCTTCGAGAGATACAGCATTTCGTAGCCATCCTCAGCCTGCTGTGGATAAAGAGCTACCAACTCTACCAACAGAAGCAAGAAAACGTCTGGCGGTACTAAATAGGCCATCTGATTATCTGGATTCGGATTCTGCAGAAGAAACAGATATAAAGCCTGTGCGACGAGAAACACTAAGCAAGGCAGAGCGATTGACGGGCCAGACACTCCCCACTGAAGTATCAAGATCCATCCAACCAGCCAGGCCTGAGGTAAAAGTAAATGGGGCCAAATACGGCGTTGCCACTGAGGTGCCTGCTCCCCAACGCTCTGCCCATCATGAAGTCCACCACTTGCCAGACGTATTCCATCGAAGGCGTGATAGTGCCCCTGGGCAAGGGGTCTACATTCCATCTGGACGTCTTGATGAATGGAAAACAGGCGGTGTCGCTTTGCTTTCAGGGTCTCTGTTAGATCTTGAAGCCGAAGAACAGGTTGAGGTAGAAAAGGACAAGGCGTGGTGGGAAGCTGGGCACACTGGCAAGCGTCGACGGAGTTCAACGACAAGGCAACGCAAAGCCGAAGCTTACGACGGCGAATATGATGACAGCAATGGTAAGGACATTCGAAATTCTCGTTCGGCGCTAGAGGGTGAGGGTCGTATTTCCAGGACTACGCAAGATA
This sequence comes from Lachnellula cervina, assembly GCA_007825325.1. Taxonomy (NCBI): domain Eukaryota; kingdom Fungi; phylum Ascomycota; class Leotiomycetes; order Helotiales; family Lachnaceae; genus Lachnellula; species Lachnellula cervina. The sequence continues at coordinate 26,482 of QGMG01000120.1, read as the reverse complement.
CTACTCCACCCGACGTTACCAAGCCACTCCAACCTTTCAGTGTTAGACCGTGGATTGTTGCAGCTTTGTTTCCTTTCAGGTTTTCTATACTTTCTAATATAAAAAGCGCTAAATTTTCTAAATCCAAACCTCATTCGCTAACTTGTCCGACGCGGGCTATCCGCGTTCGTCCTGATATAGTTCCAACTAGATTTAAACCACCCCTGTTCCTCAGAAGCGGGCCGCTGTTAAGATATTGTGGGCTGCGCCGAGAGAAACTGACGGGTAGATTGCAACGTACTACCGATAAGGTAGAACGTGAAGTATGGAGAGGCAGTATCATGATAGTCACTCAAGACGATCATTCTTCTTACGAACTCGCACCAACTCTACGACTATTTCTCCAACCAACAGATTTGCTTCCCCCACCGCCTGCGCAAGTGGATGGCGAGGAACTGGCTTCGGAATATGTTGATCCTATCGCAGGCCTTCCAAAGATCGGGCGAGATGGTAGAACTCTTTACATTCGACCAGTTGAGCATCTAGAAGAAGAGAAAGACCTTTCGAGAGAAGAGTCGGATGAAGGCCTGTTTGAGATGCAGAGAAGTCCTCTCGATGGAGCAAGTGAACGAAGATCCCCCAAGCCTCACTATGACGGGGAGAAAGCTGGCAAATACAAGGAAGTCAGGGGTTTCCGGCTGCATACTGAACACGGTGTGACTTTCTGGAGATTCAACATCGAGATCGAGCTACGGGAAAGCCAACAAAGAATCGCCTATCGCATCAATCGTGGCCCTGCAACTGGATTCTGGGTTCCTCCTCGCGGCCAACCGATGAATATTATGTTTCAAAGCTGTAATGGGTTCAGCTCAGATGTCAATCCCAACGATTTCTGTGGGCCAGATCCAATGTGGCGAGATGTTTTAAACACCCATCAGACTCAACCACTCCATGTGATGCTTGGAGGGGGCGATCAAATATACAATGATGCTGTCATGGAGGAGACTAGTATCTTGAGGGACTGGGATGAAATGAAGAACGGCCATCGCAAGGAGAGTATGCCATTTTCTTCAGAGCTCCAGACTGAACTTGAATCGTTCTACCTCAACCGGTATTGTATGTGGTTCTCCCAGGGATTATTTGGCCTAGCTGTGTCCCAAATTCCAATGGTCAACATTTTCGACGATCACGACATTATTGATGGGTATGGCTCTTATCCCGATCCTCTCATGCGTTCTCCAATCATGTCTGGTCTCGGAGCGATAGCCTTCAAATACTACATGCTGTTTCAGCACCAGAGTAGTATTGATGAAGGTGAGGAATCCGAACCGAGTTGGATTTTAGGCACTGAACCGGGTCACTATATTGGGGAACTGAGCCGAAGCATATTCACGAGTCTTGGTGGAGGTATTGATTTCCTCGGCTTAGATTGCCGCACAGAAAGGATGAATGATGAAATTGTCAGCGCAGAAACCTATCATAAGGTGTTCGACCGGCTTGAAAAGGAGATCATCTATGGCAAAACTAAACATCTCATTGTGCTGGTTGGTGTACCTGTTGCTTACCCGCGAATGGTCTGGCTTGAAAACATGTAAGAGACTCCCTACTTCAATAAATTTTTTGTTAACCTTTTTAGCCTTACTTCGAGAGCTATTGAGCCAATCAAAGCCCTTGGGAGAACTGGACTTCTGGGCAAGAAGCTTCTTAACCATTTGGATGGTGGTGTTGAGATCTTAGATGACCTCGATGATCACTGGACTGCAAGACACCACAAAGAAGAGCGAAATTGGTTTATCCAAGAATTGCAAGACTTGGCTGCCGATAAATCTGTTCGAATCACCATTCTCGGGTATGTTACTTGAACGATTTCACATAATAAGACTAACAATTTTAGTGGTGACGTTCATCTCGGAGCAATTGGTCAATTCTATTCCAACCCCAAACATGGCATTCCCAAAGACCGTGACCATCGCTACATGCCTAACGTTATATCCTCAGCCATTGTCAATACTCCGCCTCCAGATACACTTGCCGATATACTCAATAGACGAAACAAGGTTCATCATCTGGATGCGGATACTGATGAGGATATGATTCCAATATTTACTCATGATACGAACGGGAAGTCAAGAAATAACAAGCGTCTGTTGAATCGCAGGAATTGGTGTTCGATCAAGCTGTATAATCCGGAGTTATCTCCGCCTCGTACACCGGAAACGAATGGGAGTCCTGGCCCGCCGCCGCAGAAAATGAGCCTTCTGCGCCGCTTGTCCAGTTCTCGTGGCTCAAGATACCGCCCGGACGTATCTACACCACCTCTTTCAAACGCACCACCTCTTTCGAGTGCGGGCTTTTTCAACAGGCGTCCATCCACTTCCCATAGAGCTTCTACGGATTCTGAACGCCCTGGAGTCTTGACGAGGACGTTGTCCTTAACACGAAAGGATTTCACTCCTGGTAATCTCTTTCGCAAGAGTAGCAAACGAAGGCAAGACAGTGGCGGTATCAATGGCTATGAAGACGATACTGAGGACGACGATTCACAATACCAACAGTCTACCGGGAGACCGCGTATGAGAGGTGGCAGCGGTGGTCGTGACGACAGCTACTTCCCAGACTTAGACTCGCCGACCGGTCGCGTGCCAGCCCATCCCGTGGACCAAGCTTCTACATCAATTGCAGGCAACACGCCCAACATAGGCCCACCACCAAGAATGCAGTTCCATCGCACTCCCACAGGATTATCTGCAAGGCAAATTAAGCGCCCCAGAAATCGGCCAGTAAACCTCGAGGGCGGTTTAGACATATGTCTCAACATGGAAGTTAGCCAGAAAGATCCTGCCGGTATCACCATGCCGTATCGTTTACTCGTCCCAGCGCTGTGGTATGAAGAGGAAACCCCAGGGGAGGCGGCCGAGCAGGTGCAGGCGGGAATGAAGCGGTGGATGAGCTTCTCGAAGAAAAAGGGAAAGGGTCCGCGTGGGTGAGTAGAGAAATTTTGACATTATTAGATGGGTATAAAGGAGGCATTGTTTGCAAAGGAAACGTAAATGGAGAAATACCCTTTTTGTATAGGTAGACGCAAGTATACATACTTATTTTAATCTTGAATAAGGAAGGCATGATTCCGCCTGTCACTTCAACATGTTTGAGAATGCCAAGTGTGTCTGCAGATTTGTTACTGAAGTCATCCACCAGATCGTCTCTAGAGCTGGCTGGGACATGCTTGCGTACTCTCCAGAACTCTAGGTCCTAATAGGTACTGGTACGATTAACCGTATTATTACCCATCAGCCCAACTCACATGCCCTCGGAAACATATTTCCAGACCCAACAGATTTCGGCCCCGAAATATCGCCCCGAAATCAACCAACAAGCCAATAAGATCCATCCGGACCCGCACCGATGTCTGCTTTGGGCCTAGTGCAGAGCTGTCTGGATCTTGAATTTGAGACTCCGGCAGCTCTGTTGTTGCTGAAAGATATATTTGTAATCCCGTATTCGGTGGACTTCTTGTTGTGAATGATGCAGTTTCTGAGTAATGGAGGTGGGAATGGGGATTGAGTCTGTCCGGTGGAGTGGAGGGGGGTTGTATATAAGGGCTTGGGAAGACGTGAGAAGTTGAGCGGACAAACATCTCAGCTTCACTTGTACAATCCTCAAATAGAATACATTCCTCCAAAAAAAAGTTCACTCAGTCTCTCTTACTTTCTTTTCGATATCTTCGAAGAAAATACTCAAGATGGTCTCCTACGCAGTAACAGGCGCCTCCCGCGGTCTCGGCGTAAGCCATATATCCTCTCTCTCTTCCCCAAATCCATAGCTAATACAGCCAGTTTGAACACATACGCCAACTCTCCGCCACCCCCTCCAACATCGTCTTCGCAATCGTCCGCAACACCACCTCATCCCCCAAACTCACCGCCCTCGCTGCCAAAACCCAAACGTGCACATCGTCCGAGGGGACCTCACTTCCCTCACCCAGCTGCAAGAAGCCGCGCAGAAAGTCGCGTCCGTAACCGGCGGCAGTCTCGATGTCTTGATCAACAACGGTGCATACCTCGACGTCGAAACCCCCGCGCTCCTACCCACCGCTCTATCCGCTCCTGAGAATGTTGAGAAAGTCCACAAGGCGTTCCACAAGGGCGTGGACACGAACGTCCTCGGCGCCATCCACGTAACTAACACCTTCCTGCCGCTCATCCTCAAGGGGACCCAGAAGAAAATCGTCCACATCAGCACCGCGATGGGGGACACGGCGTGGGTGACTAAAGCGGGTGTTTGGGGGGGGCTGACCTATAGTGCTACCAAGGCGATGCTGAACCTTGTGGTGGCTAAGTTTGCGGTTGAGTTGGAGGGACAGGGGGTGCTGATTTTCAGTTTGAGTCCGGGGTGGGTTGATACTGATGATTTTGAACGTAAGTACTACTTTGATCTTCTTTCCCTTATTAGGGTGCTCCGCAATGGGGTTGTGAAAAATAGCGGATTGAGGAGAGAGAAAGCTGACGTGGGAAATATACAGCAACGCCAGAAGCGAAGGCGGCCGAGGGGTATCTGCTCAGCTTGTTCCAGAAATACGATCCTACGGTCAAGGGACGTATCACGCCAGAGGTCAGTGTAAGGGATCAGTTGGAGACAATTGGGAAGGTGACGACGGAGGTTAGTGGGAGGATGATCAGTCAGCATGGGAATGAGAACTGGTTCTGAAAAATGAGTTGAGAACAGGATTAGATTGTCCTTGATTTAGTATTGCAAGTAGGCAAGTTGAAGTACTAGAGAGATGGGATTTTCTTTAAAATTGTGCATTGAAACGAGAATAGCAAATATTTGAAACATTTACAAGTGATTCGACTGGCAAGTGAGTACAGTAGCAGAGCAGATGCGTTTGCTGTGATTATCAAAAACAAGACTTCTTCCAACTCGGAAAAGACGATGAAAAAAACCATAGAAGTGTGGTTATTTGCCTTTGCTTCTTGCCTCCTGATCCTTGCCGTTTCTCAGTCAAAGATGCGCATTCTGGAGGAAGTTGGCAGCAGTTGCATATTGGGTCTGGCAGTTGAAGACCTCTCCGTAAATGACAATGTCTAATAAAGTGCACCTCGCTCGACACGACATATTTTACATATTGGTATACGAGTTGTAACGCCTGTGAATCTAGATTCTCACGCTTGTGGACAGAGAGAACACCTCGTTGAGTTGAGTGGGATGTGTATGTCGAGTTGAGCAGGACCAGTCTCCCAGTCCAGTTTTAGTGCAGCCACTAGCCGCCCCGCCCCGCCCCGCCGTCAGCCACGTGAACGCCACAACATCTTTGTTCAATTGTCTCAGGTCTTTCATCCCCAAACTAAACATCATCTCAACGGAGGGCGGCGACTCAACACCTGTACGTAGTGTCCTCTACGAGCCTGTGGGCGAGTGTGTGCTTCTAGTAGTACACTGCTGCTAGGTAGCTGCCAGCACTCGCCCGGAGGATTGAGGCTATTGCCAACACGATTCCAGAGCTTAGATTGAGTCCGGACGACATCATGACGACACACCCCTCGACGATGATGGCGCCGCACGTTCTGAATCGTCTATTTACTCCCTAGTCGATAAATTTCATCTCTCCTATATCTATTCGACATCGACGTTTACTGCCAAACGCCCTCGCCGATAAAAACTCTGCTAGGTAATCGACACCTCTCACCGTTTTTTAACGAGACAGCCGGCAATAACGAGCACTAAACACCACTTGCTCCATTCACTCGATCCGACCAAATTCTTGCTTATTCAGCACATTATCGTGGTACTATCCCTCCTCGAACATGCTCTCGATGTCTTAGTCTATCTACTGAGAAAGCTTTTAAAATGCCGAGCTTACAGCCTTTTATACGCCTTTATGCGCGTAATTCTGCGACTTTGGACCCTCTACACATAACATGCCTTATCCTATGACCTCGCCAGCAAGTCCTACCCTCCCTAGAATTAGACACCGGACCCTGGATTTGTCAGATTTCAAGGCATTGATCCCTCACAGGGAATAGAAGCTATTGACAAATGGTGGCTTCTGGAGAGGCGACGCCCTTTGCTATTTTTGAAGACCCCGAGCCTTAGGAGGCTCCTTTTGACTTCAATAATCTGGTGTCACACTGCCAGCTGCTCCTAGACCTGAGCCTATCGATCTCACTTCACCTCCACAGACCGACACCCCACCTTCAAATGATCGATTTGACGGTCTTAAATCACCAAATAAGCCACGACGACCGCCTGAAAGCTAAGGCTTGGAGGCAGTATGAGAAGACGCCAAAAGGGAGGCATCCTACACAAGTCTAGGCGCCCTATCGCGAATGACCATCTTTTTATCGAATCGCGCCAAAGCGATACGAACTTTACAATTGGTACTGCTCTTGTTGATGGCATCACCTTCTGCGGCTGGATTAACCTTATTCCCAACCCTACAGGCTATCGCATTGTGGATCCTGATGCTTGAGCTGGTATGGTGGTGAGGGTATTGCGAGCATCACGCAGGCATATACGCAGCATCAGCATATCTTGAGGTTGATAGGTTTTTGAGCCTCCCCCCGATATCTCCAGCGTCACAGCCAAATCCAGGGCGGTTTACTAGTATTGGGCCGTGACGATAGTTTCCGGCAGCCCCTTTTTCTCTTATTGCCTGCATGCGAGCTGCGCTCGAGAGGATGATAGCAGTGCCATCCCGAGGCATACTATTAAGCAAGGTCGTCGTCGCGAAAAGACCAAAACCAGCGCATGCAGAGGGGTGGGAAGATCTGATTGAAAGTGATACGGAAGAGAAATACTACGCAGACTGCCCAAGCCAAGCAAATTGGCTACCTCGGCGGCGAATATCATCAGAAGATGCGGAAGCAGCGGCGAGAGAAGGGATAATTATTGTTCGAATGCCCTCCTCCACGAAACTAGACCCCGCCAGCTGCTCCTCAGTCTAAGCCCTCTATCTAAATTAACCTTTCCCACTTGTCGGACGAGCCTTCTTCGCCACTAGAGAAGCCCCTCAAGCAGATCGCCCTTGCGAGACAGAATACTCGCGAGAGCTGGGAAGGGCGCCAATTCTTAGCTTTTAAAGGATATCACGAAGGTCTGCCACCACTGCCCAATGCATGGCAAATCACCAGGAAGGTACAATATACGAGTATGCTTTGACATAATTCAGGCTGGAAAAGCTATTTGGGCAGTATTGGGTTGCACTTTTTAGGTGAATTAATTTCGCTCAAAACACCAAGCAAAATGGCACCAAGATTACAGGAGGAAGATGAAAGGCAGAAGAGAGATAAAAAGCCATAAAAAGCTATCGATTGCTCTTTATTCCTCTTTATTCTATTACAATGCCTCCATGTGGTTGGACGAAAGCTAATAGGGAGGACTGGGTGCCAGTTCGCTCAAATCGCCAAAAGCCTCCTGCCAAACCTTCCAAACCTGCCTCTACCACTACAAATAACCCCTTTTCGAGCCTCGCACACGAAGGAGACGATCTGCCAGATGTGCCAAGCCAATCTTCGTCCTCCAGACCTCTAAAACCTCGTCCACGGTTGTTGGAGCCGCATCACTTTTAGTGATGAATGCCAGGCCCAAAATGGCGGTTTCAAGGATGTTTTTGTTACTCGAATGCCAGGAGAGGAGTATTTGGATGAATGCCTTATCCCTAAGTTTGTGAGGCCTAAGGATCGCTACTATATCCATGGCCAATTCCATGGACTTTGGAAAGGGGATCTAGTCTTTATACCCCTGGAAGTGGAGAACGGAAAGGCATGACAAGCCCCCTTAACCAAGGCACTGAATGTGCTATTTGCCAGGACAGTGATGTTATTCCTATTGCATCGCTGGCTCATACGCAACCTTGTGGCCATGAGTTCCATCAGAGGTGCCTTGATGGCTGGTTTGACGCTATTCAGCATCAGGGCGTCAGGGATAACCGTTTCCAGCCTAAATACACCCATGATTTTGTTGCAAATGTTGGGCCTTCTATTATCTCTTTTCATGTCTCACTTCCTAATGAAAATGCGGTATGTCAGCAAGATGGTTCCTCTATTCATAATAGTGGAGTAGTCCAGGACCATCTTCCCCTCAGTCTGAGATCGACTATACAGCAGAATGGACTGCAATCAACCCCCAAACGCAGGAGTATATGCAGATCCATCAAACGCATAAAGCAACCTTTGGGCCACAAGATGAGGCAACTACACAGCTACAGGAAGTGATCAAATCAGCAGCTTCAGTGCCAGGTAATTATATCCCTCTGGAGAGGAATGCCCTCGCCCTACCTTCTGCGCTGTGAAGCATAGGAATGGCATTTCGCCCTCATCCCATGCCGATGATGAGGATTACTGTGAGTGGTGTGGGAGATGCGCAACAGCTGAGCCAGACGCTCGTACAAGCTCTATTCAAACGCTACAAGAGGCCCCCACCACGTCCTTTGAAGCTTCTACTTGACAATTATACGATTAAACCACTACAACTTTTCCTGTTCTTTACTACTACAATTCTCGATCTATTGATTTGCAATACAAACGCATACGCAGCAGTTCAACAAAGCAAGCAGAAGCAGAAATGGAAGTCTGCAGGTCCTCAAGACAATAATATATGACCGTCTCGCCGGCTCAGATCTTTCGAACGGTCTTCTAAGCCTGGACCAATCCCTCAAAGAAGGCAAAAACTGTCTACATCCAAAGATTCAGCGCCCTCGGAGCCATCCAATTCCCCCCGTGCTCATAAAGAGCCATCGCGGGAACGACGTACGAGGTCTAGTGACGAGTTTAAGGAGAAGCTCGCCCATGAGATGACTGATCTGGAGGAGGTTTGGGACACCACTGTCAAGGATAAGCTGGATGGCCTCCAGTCAGAGGTTTCGCAGCGCCTCGATCGCCACGATGAAGAGACTCGAGCTCGTCTGGATGAGAACGCAATGCTGATTGGGACAGTGCATCGCCAGGTGCGTCGCATTAGAAGGTCCCTTCGCGTTGAAGTCTATAAAGACGAAAAAACCGCGTCCAGCGAGTCAAATTAGGGTGGTTCGAGGCTAGTCTTGGGGAAATAGTTCGATGCGAAAAGGGACCTCAGTTTTCCGGTGCAACATCTCGCAGTTCTTGACTCGTCTGGAGGCCATTTTCGATGACTATCAACTCACCCCACTAACTCGCGTCACTCGACTTCCGGACTTCTGTGACCTTATCATCGCCGATTATATTCGTACGTTTTCGGAGCACGCAGAGTGTGACTGGGAGGGCCTTAAGCGGGCCCTGAAGAGAGAGTACAGGGACGACGATTCGTACCAGCAGCTTTTTACCCGCGCATTTTTGGAGGCTCTCAAGCAGAAAGGGTGTACGGAGGGAACAGAGCTACGCACTTTCACTCGCCAATACACGGCTATCTCCCTACTGAATTTATGCTGAGACAGGTCATTGGTTTGCTGGTCTCGAGAGGTTGTAAAGAGAGCAATTCGGCGTAGGGCGCCAGCGCGCAGAAGGGATGAAGCAGTAACAGGAGAGGGACAGGCTATCTCTGATTATGATGCTGCTGTTGATGGGTAGTCTACGCTATGGGGTCAATTTTGGGAGGAAGTAGCGCGAGCACCAGTCAAATCGGAGAACCTACGAGGAATTTGCAGCTGGAATTGACCCTACAGCAGAGCCAGGTGAAGAGCGACCTGCGCAAGGCGCTGCTCGACATTCGCCCATTTCACTAGAGCAGAGCTTTGTCGCCCAACCCCATGACGATACTATGCTTTCGAATTGTCTGGGGTTGTATTGCTCAAGGAGCTAAGGGAGATCTTATTGTGTTTGATCGGAAAGAAATGGCTTTTGAGGAGGGTAATATGGACGCAAAAGCTTATTGCGAGCACAATTTTGCCTGCTTTCCTTCCATGACTTTTGGCGCTCAATTGAGGATGGTGAAGCGAAGGAGGCATAGCGCCTATTTATTGCCAACAAAACAATGCTCGGATCCACCGCCAAGCTCACTTGAGATCAGGATTGGCCAGCTTGTTCCCCAGATCTGAACCCAATCGAGCATGTCTGGAGCATCCTGAAGATGCGAGTGAGAAAGATGTTAAGGAGAGAAGGCTGGAACCTAGCCAATTTGCAAGCTTTTGCTGTGGACGGCTAGTTGCTTCTGAGGAAGATGGGAGCATTAGCCATTCTGTTGTCAACGTCAAAAATGTCAGGAATCGCATAAGAGACTAGTCGATAGCGACATTTGGGACGCCTGAACATCCAAGGCAACGACCAATTGGGGGTCCATTACCTCCAGTCCGTACGCTGGACGACCATGAGCAACCTCCTGTTATTAATTTGATACCATCAGAGGACGAAGATGACTTTAACGAGAGCCAAATTCAAGATCGAGAACCCTCACCAAGCGACCGTCTTTTGCTGCGTAACAATATACCTCCTGTCCAACCTCGCCGCGATGTGACGCATTCTCAAGGGACGCATTCTGTGGGACAGGCATCTACAGGAGGAAATTGATGGGATTATTGATCTCATGCATGAGAGAATTGAGGCTGTAATTGCAGCTCACGGCCAGTTCTGCACCAATGGGAGCTGTGAAAAGCCTAGGATGCGCGCTGATGCTGGAAGATGTCCCTCTTGTGGTGTTGTCCAGCTTGATATCTCCCCTGCGAAGACAGTCGTGGACCACCTGGAATCAGAGCGCGACGTGGAAGAGCTAAGGCCCATTGGTTCCATTGGAGCTGCATTCGATGGTGGTTTTCTAATCCTTCGAATTGTAAAAGGTGTCCCCTCTATCGACTACGACCTACTCGAATTGACATTAATTGGCTTGAGCTTATTAACGATAACCTTGAGGCTCAAGATTAAATTGATCCTGTAAGAGACAATAGGTGGTTTCAGCTTGATACCGGCCACCCGACGAAGAGACCTTATATTAAGCGAACCAGTGGACCATATGTATTATCATTCCCATCTATGGTACGAAGAACGAATGGCAAAGGGATATAGGTGAGGTCAACTACAGGACGAGGCGGTCCTCTAGCGAGCTTGTAGATGAGCTCCGGAGGTGATGATGATGATGATATTGATTTTGGACCAGCGGATATCAGTATAGGCAATAAGGTGATTGATTAACCCTTATCAAGGATACTCTATCATGCTAATACCCTCCAAATAGACCACCCTAGCATTAATACCGTCTATGAACTTTCCTGCGGTCACAACTTCTGCTTTGGCTGCATCGAGTTATTGTTCCCTAATGACCTCGGAAATCCTAGAGGCAATAAGCGATGTCCTAAATGCCGCCGGAGAGCCGACTTCATCGCTAGAGGCTTAACCTGTCATGTGGGTTCTTCAGAGCAGAAGCAGCAGGTAGGGAAGGGATTTGGTAGTAATTAAAATTGCATAAGGTAAGTCAAAAGAGAGGCAAAGCTTAAGAGAGGCTGAAGCTAACCTTGAGGGAAGCATCCAATTCCCTATTATATCATTGCAAAACGTATTGGCTGCCACATTTCAACGATCCAACGGTCTATTCAGCTACAGGGTGTTGCCACCAAAACTGCAACTTTTCAGGGTATAGTTTCATTGGAAAACGCCAATAAAACGTCGATCATGTAGCATTTTATGGGCCTAATTATGTGGTTTTGGGACCCCCTATAACTTTAGTGATCCCAAGCCTAAAGGTATGCTTTCTACATCACTTCCTCTCACAATTACCACTATTCCTAGCTTATTACACCTATTTTCACCCATTTTCACCTATTTTAAGCTTATTTTCAGCTCATTTTCAGTCCAATCCAAAATGCCATATCCAATGACCTCGCCGGCGAGTCCCACCCTCCCTAGAACTCGATTTCGCAACCCTAGATTTATCCGTTTCCGTGGCATTGATCCATTATCCGACGCAGAGCTTCTTGAAGGAGCTTATTCCCAAATGGTGGCTCCTAGAGAGGCTACGCCATTCCGAATTTTTGACGATTTTGAGGTTATTGATCTCACTGCTTGACCTCCATCCTCACCTCTACTCTCACCTCTACAGACGCTACCTCGCCCACAGACGCCACCTCTTCAAATGATTGATTTGACTGGTTTAAACCACCACATGAGCCATGATGATCGCCTTAAGGCTAAGGCCTGGAGGCAGTATGAGAAGACGCCAAGGGGGAAGCATCCTATTCCCTATCACGTTATTGCAAAACGCATTAGCTGCCACATTTCAACGATCCAACGGTTAATTCAGCTACACCGTACGCCTACGCATAAGAGCCCTGGACGCCCTGCTTTACTCTCTATAGAGCATCAAAACCGCCTCCTAAATGCCCTTAAATTTGGGGGTTCCCGCTCGCGTAGAATGACCTACCGCGAGCTTGCATTTGACTGTGGCGTCCCCTTCTCTAAGGCTACTATTCGACGATTCCTTAAATATAAGGGGTATCGCCGTTGTAAAGCTCTTGAGAGGCCTTGGATTAATAATATTATAAAAGCAAAGCATCGCGCTTTTTATAAGCTAAAGCAATATTAGACCTACGAGGATTAGTGCCGCGTCACTTTCAGTGACGAGTGCCAGGCCTAGAATAGGGGGTTTAAAGACGTCTTTATTACTCGAATGCCAGGTGAAGAATACCTCAAGAATACCTGGACGAATGCCTTGTGCCCAAGTTTACTGAAACCACAGATCCATGCCATATTCATGGTCGATTTCGCGGTTTTACTAAGGGGCCACTCCCGGGCATTGATCCCTCTCAAGTAAATACAAGCTATTCCCAAATGGTGGCTTCTAGAGAGGCAACGCCATTCCTTATTTTCGAAGACCCCGAGCCGCAGGAGGCTAATTTTAACTTAACAATCTGGATATGTCACTGCCAGCATTCTCTTTATTCCTCTTGGGAGAGGCCCAACGGGAGGCATTACAAAATCCGACATTGTCCAGCACGCGGGACCTAGGGAGAAAAGAGACATATAAACGCCTTAAACACACGAACTTACTATCGCTTTTTCCTTGAATCTTCGCTGAATCGACGTTAATAATAGCGATACCCCTATACTCTCAAACAACTTGTCTTCCATTCTTGGCTGTTAGTGTTCCTTCTTCCGACTTTGGAGATGCTGCTGGCATCCATTGTTGGAGTCATATCCAAGGAGAACGTTTTGGATTACTCAGGTTGAATTTCTGGTTTGACGAAACAAAGTTCCTACATAAGAATGCCGGATATCGTAATAAATATGGATCACATGGCACCAGGTCGCTCTCATGGATGAAGCGGAGCTGGTGCACCAGGTGAAGGACGTCAAAGTACGCCTTGGGAATGTAGCGGATGTTGAGGAAGGAAGAGGCGAGATATGACGGCTTGAAAAGCAAGCTTGGAAGAAACAGTTGGTGTAATAAAAGGGACGCTGTACGATAATTAGATCTTTGATACAACTAAAAAACTTCAATCATTTCTACTAAATATTTACTTTTACTCGATTTGGAGTTAGTTGCTCCTGAAGAGGGAGGAAGCATCATATGTGAGCTTCACAATATTATGCGAGAAATATGCAAGTTATGAATACAGCAACGGGACAACACAACAACAGTAATACAACTTCCCTAAATTGAAATCACCATCGGGGCCTCTAGTTTAATTTCCACATACAATATCGAGGACTCTGCCTTCGAAGCAGAGGAATTAGAATGAACGGCGCAACGACAGTGTCCTCTCTAGATGCTGGTGAGGTCCACCATCCCAGCCCAACATCCTTTTGTATATACATGCTCACATCTCTTCGCAGTGGATTACGACCCAATTGAACACCTAAACACGATATTCTCCCATCCCTCAACCCTAAAATCCATAAGCAACACCGCGGACGCCCTCCAAACCCACCAAGATGACCTCTCAACCACCATCTCCGACCTGGTGGCCGCCCAAGCCTACAGCGAAGACTCCAGCCTCCAGCGCATGCAATCCGCGAAAGCAGAGCTCGCCCAGCTCTTCCGCAAGATCGAATCCGTGCGTACGAGGGCGATAGAGACGGAGCAGACAATCACGTCCATGACGGCGGATATCAAGCGACTAGATGGCACGAAGCGGAACCTGACACTGTCTATGACGGCTTTGAAGCGCCTGCAGATGCTCACGACGGCGTACGAACAATTGAGGGGTCTGGCGAAGACGAGGCAGTACAGGGAGTGTGCGAGCTTGTTGCAGGCTGTTTTGCAGCTCATGAGGCATTTCAATAGCTATCGGAGTATAGACCAGATTGCTACGTTGAGCCGGAATGTGGCCGAGCTTCAGAGAGAGCTTTTGGAGCAGGTCTGTGAAGACTTTGAGATTGCTTTTGCTAAGGGTGAGGTGGCTAGCAAGAAGGGGGTGCTGGGAGAGGCGTGTTTGGTGATGGATGCGCTGGGGGATAATGCGAGGTCGAGATTGGTGACCTGGTATGTCAATACGCAGTTGAGGGAATACAGACAGGTTTTCAGAGGGAACGATGAAGCTGGGAGTCTGGATAATATTGGCCGGCGCTACAGCTGGTTTCGACGGATGCTGAAGACGTATGAGGATGAGCATGCTGGAATATTTCCCATATTATGGAGAGTTAATGAAGTGCTGGCGAATGCATTCTGTGAAGGCACAAGAGATGATTTCAAGGGCATTCTGGAGAGGAGTATGAGGAGGCCGGATGGAGGGAAGATTGATGTCAATTTGCTGCTGAGCTGTTTACAGGAGACTATGGACTTTGAACATAGCTTGGAAAAGAGATTCGCCAATGATCAGAGGGCAAGCATTGATACTCTCAGCTCAATTGACGACAAGCCACAGACCTTTGACAGGTCAATTTCCGAGGCATTCGAGCCATATCTGAGTTTATGGGTGGAATCGCAAGACAAACAGTTGGCCACTATGATACCCAAATATCGGAATCAACCTCTTTTACCACCAGACGAGGAGTTCTCACCTCAAGCAGTGATCCCATCGTCGATCGAGCTATTTCACTTTTACAAGACAACTTTGGCACAATGTGCCAAATTATCTACAGGAGAACGGCTGCTGGATCTCTCAAAGACTTTGGCCAAATACCTCGACGAATACGCCCAACAAGTCCTGCTACACTTTCTACAAACTCCAGGCGGGCCCAGTCTAGAAAATATCATCCTAGTGCTGAATACAGCCGATTACTGGCACACCAACACCCAACAACTGGAAGACAACCTCAAAAAACGAATCGACCACGAATTCGCCCCAAAGGTAGACCTATCCTCCCAATCAGACGCCTTCATGGGCGTCGCAAGTGCAGCAGTCCTAGCACTAGTCCACAGAGTCGAGCTCGACTGCGACGCCTCATGGCGCGAAATGCGTAATACAAACTGGGCGAAAATGGAAAGCGTTGGAGACCAAAGCTCCTACGTTGCAGAGCTACTACGGCACGTCAACGATCAAGCCAAGGAGATATTGCCTATGATAAGTAAACAGCAATATGCGCGAGCTTTCTGCGATAACACGGTTGAGTATCTGGCCAACAACTACATCGCGAATATCGTGCAATGCCGGCCTGTATCCGAAGTCGGCGCCGAGCAGGTAAATCTCCCCCGCCCCCGCCCCCTCCATCCTCATCTTCCATTGTTCATAGCTAATATAAGTCTATAGATGCTCCTCGACAAATACGTCCTAACCAAACACCTCTCAACCCTCCTCACCCTCTCCCCCCACCCCTCCACCACCACCACCCTAACCGCCTTCACCAAACGCGTAACCAGCGCCATGACACGCCTAGACCCGCTCCTCAAAACGCTGCAAGTGCGCCCCTCGCCCCCCGAAGGCCTCGTCCAGGCCTACCTGATCCACATCGCGGACCGCTCCGACACGAACTTCCGCAAAATCCTCGAGCTGAAAGGCGTGCGCAAGCAGGACCAGCCGGGCCTGGTCGAGATGTTCGGCATCCACCGCGAGGCGCAGAAGCAGACGCTGGTGGCCATGTCGCCGCTGTTGACGCCGTTGATGAATACGGGGGGGTTGGGGAGTGCGTTGGGGGGTAGTGGTGGTGGTGGAGCTGGAGGGCTGGGGATTACTGGGTTGGGGGGAGGTGGGATTGCAGCGGGGCCGGTGAGGTTTGATCCGGCTGGGTTTGGGGAGAAGCTGTTTAGTGCGGCGAGGGATGGGGTGGATCGTATGGGGACGGGGAGTCCGTTGCAGGAGGAGGCCAAGGCGAGCGTGGAGGGGAACTTGAAGAGTATTGGGAAGTTTTTTAGGAGGGATATGAGTGGGTTTGGGAGGTTTGGCGGCAGGAGAGAAGATGATAGATGATGATACATACATAACTTTTAGGAAATGATTGATGGGTATATTCTTCAAGCTAAACGGGTTTTGTGCATGAGACTCTTTGATGTCTGTCTGGTTTGTTTTAAATGATTATTTATTATTCTATCAGCTCATCGCTAAGGTCTAGTGGCCGTAATCTTCGTTCATCAATCATTAAGCCGCCCCTTTTTAAATCAAGAAGCAAACCCAAACGTTGCCTTGACCCGCCTGACCAATTCCGCAGCCATCGCATTCCGTCCGTCCCTAGTTCTTTGCACGGCATCCTTGTTTTCCTGTGCCCTTCTCAATAGATACTTCATACACTCCCCCGTTGTGCCCCAGACGAGGTATTTGTACGCCCTGGGGATATCCACCTTCGTGTCTCCTGCTTCGACCCTACCAGCTTGCACCAAGTCGCAGCTGACTTCATCCGCCATGCCTTGCAGTTGCGCGTATACCAGATCTATCTGCTCTTCTCCATGCTTGGCCTGCTCGGTACGAAGCACTTGGATCTTGCGGACAGATGTGTGGTTGTGACCTGCCAAAACGACGTTGACGGGTGGGAACTCGGTCTCTCCTGGCGCGGGCTTCAATATGGAACCGTAGGATCTGCGTGCGAGGCTGGCAGAGATGCCGTCGTAGCAATCATCTGTCTCGGCTTTCGTGTCGTGGATGAGATGTCTCGGATCAGAGCCTAGGTAGGCACCTCTGACCAACTTGACACCAAGAGTGAATCCGTCCTTCCGTGCAGCGGCAAGATGAGAGGCCAGGATCGAGGGGGTGGCTTTGAGGTATGCCTGGTAGGTGCCATACACGACTGCCCTGCCAGGAGTCTTTCCATTGTATTCCCGCATGTATCTCAGAGTCCAAGCATCAATACCGGCTTGCACAGCTTGCTGCTCAGCATCGAACAGGAGTCTGACGTCTCGGGCAGCAGCGAGGTCGCAGATGGAGTCTATCGCTTCCTTCAGTGCAGCAGACGGGCCGGTCTTTTGACTGAGATCGAAAAGTGCTTGGCTGCCGGCACCAGTGAATTTGAGAGCAACGAAATCGCCGGGGCTTGCTATCCGGACGGTCGCCAGAGTTCCCTGTGCCCAGGGGTTGATCTCATTGCGTATGCATGCTTTGGCAGATTCGTTGTCTCCGGAAGACTCCAACTTGCCTGCTTGGCTCTCGTTCATCACAACCTCTTTTGCGTATCCGAGTATGACGCCCTTGAAGCCGAGGTTCTTCAAGCCATCCACCGTGTGCTTGACCTCTGCGGCGTTTTCTCCGGCACAGAACTGGCGATAGAAGGTCTTTTTGAGGAAGTAGCGGAGGATGGGGTTGTGATCCGGGGCGAGGATAGGTGATTGGGCGTGGGCAAGCTTGGACATTATAGCCAGTGAAGGGGTGAGGAGAAGCTGCAAGCTGGTCAGCATGTTGCCGAAAGAGGAAACCGTGGTGCGCCTATTATGCCTACCCTGGAAGATGAAATGGACGTTATCGCCAATGACCTGAGAATGGAGTTAAGGGGAAGGATCGACAAGGGGGGTATGGGTACCCTGGGCGGCATTGTGGTGAGTGTGGTAGGAGGGGCGGCAAGATGGTGTGAGACAAGATGGGAATCTGGTGCAGATGCAGATGCAGATGCGGCAGACACGTTTCCCGCAGCTTTAATATGATTATGGGAGGGGGAGGGGGAGTGGGAGGGAAGCTCAGCAGCGGCACAGGAGGATTGGCGAGGAGAGGTGCGAGAGGAATGACATCTGGCCGAACTTGAAATTGAAAGAAATATGCTTTGAAGTTGAAGATGACGGTGAGGGCGGAGTGAATTCTTTGATAACCCCGCCATCGCCATGACCATTTGATCAGTCGATCTCAAGGAGCGGATTGGAACTCGCGACAGGATATGAGAGTGAGAGTGAGAGTGAGAGTGAATATGAGGCTGCAATCAATTTGATTAGGAAGTGAGACAGGATAAAGATAGGGTTGGATTGGGTGGTGATTGAGGTGTGGTAAGACAAACAGCTGAGGGAACACAAGGATGCTTTTATGTCCATGTCAATAGAACAATGCAGCGACTTCGGCGACAGGAACAAGTAACCTCCTAGAATGAGCTTGCTTTTTGCCATTCTGCCTCTGGCTACTGAGGGGCAATAGAAGAGAAGAGCTACCCTATCCTATCGTCCCAACTTGGCTTCTTATCTTCAGCCGACGGGAGCCGTCCCCGCCGTCGTATGGTGAGCAAATGGCCCCACATGCATCTGGGCTGACGGCCAATTGAGACATCTGACTGGCCAACGAAAGATGGGGAAAATAGCTTGAAATACTTTCCGATCCCCCCCTCCCCTTCTTGAGCCACAAATACATTACTCGAGAGTCCTACAACGCTCCACTACTCTCCCTTCTAAGCTTCTCCCTCTGCTGAAACTTCGGCTTTTGCGCTGCGCCGTCGATCTCGAACCAGGAAATCCACGTAACCCGGCCTGCGACCATTTGCGGCTCCTAGAGCATCCTCTACTAAGCCGTACGCAAGCCCGATGGCCAATCCAGTCCTCGCCGTTCTCGCTGCTGTTGCGACTGGGAATCGGTCTATCGTGATTCAATTAGTCAGTGAAAGCGTCGGGAGGGGAAGAAAGGGGATGATAGGGAGAAGAGGCAGATAGGGAAGGGAGACGGATAGAGAAGGGAAGGGGCGACCTACTCCACAAGCTGAATGATCCAGACACGACCAAGCTGGCAAGAACAGTGTTGAGGAAATCCTTCGTCCTCCTGTAGCGATCAAACAGCTCTTCAATGGCAAAGAACCCGGCAGTCCAGAAGCTGATTCTCGCGCCCATCTTCAATCCTTCCTTGACACCACCCAATGCCATATTGTAGTTCTTGCTCTTGTGATAAAAGTACCATCCTGCCTGCGAATTAGGCAATCGATGAGCATTCTCCGCGCGGAACCGTAATCCAGCTTGTTGCGCACCATGAGATACCCCCAGACCTCCCCCCGCCATGAAAGACAGAGATGTCGCGAGAAGAAGCCGCACGGAATAGGGGATCGAAAGACGAGCCTCCGCCTTGGCCTTCCTCGCCCTCTCCGTCCTCAATTTCAGTTGCTCCTCTGCCCATAGCTTCTCTGTATCTTCGGGTTCCGTCTGACTGGCCATGGCGCTGTTTGATGAGAGGACGTTGGATTTGCGCGAGGCTGCACAACAGCCCCGAGGTCCCACAGCCTGGAAATCACAGGCACACGAGATGATTTTCAGTCACGGGATCTGGCGTTTTGTAGGACACGGGGCATTTGATTTTCAACCTTAAGTGGCTAGGCCTCCTATAGCATACCCACATCCATACTGTAGATACATGTTACGGCGAAGATGTGAAGCCTAGATCTATATTCTAATCATTTATTTATTTATTTTGTTAACGTCCTATATAAGTTGAAGTATTTTAATAATAATAGTAAGTAGGATTAGTAAAGTGTAGAAGTTTATATAGTTAGATAAGTATACTCGTACTGTGAGCGTATCTAAATATGGAGTGTAGCATACCGGTAGTCTCGCCGTCCTTTTGATTGGCGGGAGGAGCCGAGAAGGAAGAGCTCGTTCTCGTTCTCTCAGAGAAAAAAGTGGCGGAATTGAAAATGCGTGCACAGGCGAATTTTGACATACACGTGACTTCGTGTGCTCTGACAATTAGTGCCTAGATTCATGCTTCGTAGAAGAGGTCTTCAAGACCACTTTCCCTTTAGGCTGTCCTTTCTCGTCCTCGCAGGCGACAGCTTCAATTCAACATCAATGTTTTTCACGGCACAACCACAGTCACGATAAAGCCCGTCTTCAAAATGGTAGGACTATCTAATAAACCCCAATGATACACAGACTAACTCCAGATTCTTCAGGTCAAAACCCAAGAACCGACCAATCCACCTTCACCCTCCGCTTCAAACACGGCAAACACACCGTCCTGCTCTTCGCCGACCCCAACACGCCCTTCCCAGCCCTAATCTCCGAGCTCCTCAAGACGCTCCACGAACGCTACCCCGAGGGTCTTCCCACCAGCAACTCGCCTGATCCCGTCGCAATCCCACACGATATTCTGGAAGTGACGCTTGGTGTGCCTGTGGATGTGCATGATGTTAGCAAGGGATGGACGGAGCTGGATACTGGTAGGCAAGGGGGCTTGAAGGAAACGCCTATGAGTTTGGGGCTTAATGATGGTGGGATGGTGGCGTTTGCGTTTGATGGGGATGAGGAGAAGAGAGCGGAGTTTTATGTGGAGTTTAGTGATGAGAGTCAGCTTTATCCGGAAGAAGAATGATGTGAAAAGGGGGTGTTGACGGCATATTGGGAGGGTAAGGCATAGATTGGCGTTTTATGGCAGGGCGTGGATTTGCCGGTTTGGTTTATGGATTCACGAGATCCTTTACAAGACCTTTGGTGTTAGCGGAGCTGGTATGATATGATATATCATGAAGATTACGCGTAAAAAATGAAGCTTTGGGTTTTAATATTAAACCTTGAAGCAGGAATTTGATATTCTATAATATGATGTTTAATGGGTATCGCTAAAATAGACATAGAAAGCAATAGCTAACCTCACAAGGCTTTCTTACCATTCGCCAGTATCTTATTACCTCTAGCAACTTTCCTACCATCCGGCAAGACCTCCTCCGTCTTCCTGATTTCAGCAAAGACAAAAGGGTAAATCAAGTCACACACCAACGCCGTGCCCCAGAGAAAGATCCCAAACGGCGACATGAAATACTCATGAGCCTCCCTCCACATATACCACATAGCCCCATAATTGAGATACAACCCAATCAGCGACCCCGACGCCCTCGTAACCCTATCCACAAATTAACAACACCACCCCAAGCCAAGTCCACGAACACCAAAACAGTACGGAACACCAGAACTTACCAAATCCCCCAACTCACACCCCCCGTATGCCTCCTAACAACCAACTGCCCCAAACTCGCCGCGCTCAAATAAGCCTGACTTACAACCGCGCTCCAGAAACCCAACTCCGTCGTATCGGCCCCAACACGCCCAAAATAGTACTTCCCCTCCTTCCGCCCCATCTCCTGCTCGATCCACCAGCTGGCGCTCGCCCAGTGCCCCGCGCAGCACCACGCCGTCATGATCAAGAAGACTTTTCCTAGATGGCGCGCGATGAGCGGGGCGTGTTTCCATTCGTTGTGCCCGTGCTGCACGAGCGCGTAGACCATGAGCAGGTCGAGCAGGCACCTAGACGGACGTGTTAGCATACTGTAGTAAAAGCCAGATCTTGGGGCAGAGCTGAGAAGCCTAGGAGGGAGCTGTCGAGGGAGCTTGCGTAAAGGCTCCGAGCTCCTCAGCTCCCATAGAGGGAATCGGCATCTTTATAAGAGAGTAAGCGCACCAGATGGCGAAGACGCCGCGCTCGAGCGGCGCTTCGGCCACGTAGAAGGCGTAGATGAGCTCCCAGGCGAAGTTGAAGGAGAGGGCGAAGAGGGGCATGCCGTAAGTTTTTGTGCGGAGGGATTCGCGGGCTAGGAGGATGTAGCATAGTGTCCTGGGTGGGTGGGGAGTTAGCAATTGGTTCTTATGGTAGGGGGGTATAATGAGGAAGTTAGAGCTTCAGGGGAATAGTGCTGTATATAATTAGGCATGTAGGGAGAGCAGAGCTTACCATAGGGAGCCTCCGACTTGGAGGAGAGTATTAGTTATCGGGAGGTAGAGGGGGGAGACGTGGGGTGGAGGGATGTCGTTGGAGCCCATGATGGCGGTTTTGGGAGTAGGAAATGGGTTTGAGTGGAAAAGTAGAGGTTGTGGTTGTGTTTTCTCGTCCCACCTTTTTGGGGAAATCTTACTATACCTGGACAGCTCCAGTTTTTGCTAACCCATTGTAAAAATGGCAGAGAAGCTTGCCCACCTTTTCAAAACTCATAATTTAGCACTTGTAAAGCCATGGGAGAAGAAAATTGAATAAACAGTTACAAATTCCACATCAATATAATATTTCCGGCGAAACTGATGTCACAGGCATCATTCAGGGGTCTCAAGTTTACGCCAGGGGGAGCTTCAGCGGACCTCGGCACACGGCTTCCCCAGATTTCGGGTCAGTCTAGTGATGACTGCCCCGCAACCTCACTATCAGGTCAGCCTCGACATCAAAAGAGTGCAGATGGGAGAAATCCAATGCCTCCCAATCCTTCAAGTTCCTCGTTGTTGAGAATAAGACCCATCAATCTCATCTTTATATCTTCTCAAAAGCCCATTTTAAGACGAAGATTAAGCTTTCTATGTAGCTGCAAACTTGAGCCTTATACTACTTTCAAGATATTTAGAGGAGCAAGAGGGGCAGGGTTATACAAAAAGACAATGGCGCCTCCTCGCCCAGAACTAGAGAAACAGTATATGTCCTCAAACAGCAAGCCAAAGAAGGAGATAGCAGAGCCTAAACCCAGCGCAAGGTTCGTCTCTCCCCCCTACAGTATTCTGCTTCCATTCTAACATTCCTACAGTATCCTCCTGATATCCCCCACTAATCAAATACTCCTCCTCCACCGCGTCCAAACATCCTCTTCCTTCGCCTCGGCGCACGTTTTCCCGGGTGGAAACCTCTCAACCTCCCAAGATGGCGAAATTCCCGGACCGAGAGATGGGGGGAGACATGTAGATGGGATGGCATATAGGATAGGCGCGATACGGGAGACTTTTGAAGAGAGTGGGATTTTACTAGCCAAAAAAGAAGACGGGTCACTGCTAGAAGTGGAAGAGGGTGTCCGAGAGAAAGCGCGGAAAGAGATCCACGCGGGCAAATTAAAATTCCAAGACTGGGTCAAGTCCCTTGGAGGAGTTATAGATTCAGGTGGGCCTCACTTCTCCGACCCATTCCTTTTCAGTTAGTTCTTGATCAAGTACTAACATAAATAAATAGACGCCCTCTACCCCTTTACACGCTGGATAACACCCCCAAATCTCCCAAAGCGCTTCACAACACAAATGTACATTTACTTCCTTCCCCTAACCCAAACATCCGCCCAAAACATCACATCAACCTACATCGTTCCAACCCCGACTTCCGACGGCGGTATAGAGCACACCGCCGCTCTATTCGCCTCGTGTCGAGAATGGCTAGACCAAGCCACGAAAGGAGAAATCATACTTTTCCCGCCTCAATACTACCTAATGCATCTCCTCTCCCCCTTCCTAAATCCCTCGTCAACTCCTCTCTCTACACAAGAACTACAAAACCAGCGAGACGTGGTGTTGGAGTTCTTGCAAGGAGATGGGGATGGTAAGGGGGTGAAGTGGGCGGATAAGGTTATGAGTCCTGTGGGGTTGCTGATGCGGAAGAGTGATGGTCGGAGTGTGCTTTCGCTGGAGAAGCCGGGCCCGGAGTTGGTGGGGAGTGGGAGGGCGGGGGATGCGGAGAGGGTTGTGCTTGTGAAGTTTAGTAAGGAGGGGCCAAGGGATGTGGAGGTTAGGTGGAGGAGGGAGGTTTTGGATGAGGAGAAGAGGGAGAAGTTGTAGGATAGAGATTGAGAGAGACTTTTGTGTTGGTAGATTTAGATTTTGAATCTGCTATGAAGTGAGAGCTAGTCCAGGTGCGTTGTTCTTGCCGTAATCTTCACGAGTGGCTGACCCTTTTGGGGGCGTATGCAGGCCCCATGTCTGTTACACAGCAGAGGCAGACGGCGAGGCTGAGCACCTTCCATATAACAACGCATCTCCCCCATCCAGACTTCCATCTATTTTAACCTTCTCTAAGCAACCTCATCATCATGGCAGAACTCCTCGGTGTAGTCGCCAGCGGCATAAGCGTGAGTCTGTTTCTCGCAGGAACAGTTCCTCCTTCAAGTCGATTGTCTTCTGTATCGACTACCCCCGTATCAATCTCATCTCCCAAATTGTAGCGTCTTAAGCAGTGCTGACTGTCACCCTTGAACGTTTAGGTCGTCTCGCTCGCAATCCAAGTCGCGGAAAGCGTCAAGAAACTTAGAGATTTCTGCGATCTCATGAAATCCGCGCCGGACGAAATCCGTCTCATCATTGATGAAGTCGAAACCCTTAGCCTCATTTTAGAGGATATCGATAGAGACATGCAACAGC
Organism: Lachnellula cervina; assembly: GCA_007825325.1. Classification (NCBI taxonomy): domain Eukaryota; kingdom Fungi; phylum Ascomycota; class Leotiomycetes; order Helotiales; family Lachnaceae; genus Lachnellula; species Lachnellula cervina. Next base: position 2,191 of record QGMG01000120.1, on the reverse strand, counting down.
AATTGTTTCTAGATCCGAGGACCAAAGCCACCGTCATGCGAAGCTATCGGCATTGTCGAAATGTTAGCGAGGCTCTCAGAGCACTTGTCGCTGAACTAGAAGATCACCTTGCCAAGGGAAAGAAGAAAGGCAGCTTTAAAGCAGCAATAAAGCAAGATAAGATGGAGAGCTTTCGGAAGAAACTCGAAAGTGCGAAAGCGACGATGTTACTGGCGAATCAATGCTATGATCGAGCAGTCCAAGGGCAAAATTGGCAGAGCCATGAGCGTGACATGTTGGAGATACGGTGCGCCATGTCCATGATGCCTAATATGGCGATAGTGAACGACTCTTCGAATGACCGTGACAATACCTACGGCGTTGTGGAACAGATGTCAGATGATGAAGAAAGACCTAACAAAATGCCTGCTACCGGTCCATCATCGCAGCCATTTTCAAGGCGCATTCAAGGGGGGAGAATAACAAATCAGCAATACAGACGGCTATTTGGCCTCGTTGATCTAGTAACCTATAGCCGAGGAAGCTCGACGTCAACTTCCATCTCCGTCACTTTGCCAACATGGATATATGCCCGAAATTTCCAGATCCATCTTACCAAATCCTACCAAGGTTGGGATCAAAGCTTCCGAACTTATAGAACAGTCTCGTGTGATGCACAGGTCTTCAAACTCAGCGCGGATGGTAATATGGAGGGTCTCCAACAACTATTTAAATCTGGACGGGCTTCTCCGTTCGAGATTGACTCTTACGGATGGACCCCGCTTCATGTAAGATTGATACTCATATTTATAAACCATTAGCTAAATAGTTTCAGTATGCTGCTTTACGCGGTAGACCTGAAACTTGCCGTTTTTTGCTGGAAAGTGGAGCTGATGCGAATGCTCGTACTTCTTGGGGATGTAGAAAATTCCCAGGAATAGAACTTAGACAAATTGGAAATGCGTATACAACACAAAGAAATGCCACTGCTTAGTTGATGCTAACTGAACCAGGACGCCACTGCATGTATTGGCAGGAAATAATACAGCCGCATACACCAAAGGCTGGAGCAATGAAGACTTCCACGATACCGTAAATGTGCTCTACACAATAGGAAATTCCGATCCTTTCAATACAGACGAGGATCAGAACACAGTATTCCGTAGATACTACGGGCCTAATTCGGTTTGGGATTGGTTAAAACGGGAAGAAGAAATGGAATTAGCGAGCCTGTCCCCGACAGAAAGGTGCGACTTCATCGTGTACAGTCTCCATCGGGGTAGTGCATACATTGTGCAAAGTTCTTTTGATTTGCTCCCACAAGGTACGATTACAAACGATATAGCGCAACACACCGTAGAATGGGGCGTTTGGAAAGGGAGTAACCTCTTGCATGCGGCTATTTACCACTGGGCATGGTTTGTGGAAGGGGGTGAGCTTTTCGACAGCACCGAAGCAGCTAAGTGCCTATTCCTGATCAAGGATTTAATCTCTAAAGGCTCTGACATTCACAATGTCAGTCATATCGGCAATCGCACACCCTTAGTGGACATTATATGGTACTCATACTACAGCGGTTTTGGTTATCAGGCTATAAAGCGAATAGTGAAGGCTTGGCTGAGACTCCTGAGTGATTGCGGCATCGATCTCGAGAAGTATGGAAAAACAGAGAATGACATGTGGGAAAATGGTACGACCGACTGGCCTTTTAGAATCATATTATCCGGGTATGGGGTAACTATTGAACCGACAAAGATTCGGATTGGCGAGACACCAGACGACCTTTATATCGAAATGGAGGATCTTTACTTTACAACAAACCTCGTGGCCGACTTCTGGGGTTGGGTCGAAGGCCCGTTGGACGTAGACTTCAAGGTGCAAGGAAAATATTCCTGGGGCGTGGCCAGAAGATACAAATTGGAGAGATAGTACAGACAGCAAGTACGGACGACGTAACGCCTCATTCGCGGATTTCCAATACAAAGCACTTGCTATTCAACTCCCATCTTACAACCGTTTCCCCAACGCCACCAGGAATACACTCCGAACGAGCTCCGAATGAGTATTCGCAACTATCAGCAACTCGATATATACCTAGGGATGGACGACTTTCCCCAAACTCAGCCACAACACTTCATCACCCAATCCAAACCAAATACCCCCCAACAACCCCACTAACCACACCCCCACATACATGACTCCCCATCGCCCC